>APFE031036899.1:1203-41241 GCA_000404065.3 Pinus taeda | reverse complement strand
ACTAGGAACCTGCAGTGTAGCATTGTTTGATTGTTGCTAGACCCCATTTGGGCTAGTAGGGATCGCCTCTATCCGTAGAGGGGATTTACCTCTCCAACATAGTGAAGGTGGTAAGCGGAATCTATCGCACCACTTTTGAGGGTATGGCGGTATTGGGAGAGGTCCACCCGATGCCATTCATCGGGCGGCACGTAGCGGCAGGGTGAATAGTAAAACCGCTCACATCGGGCGGGTAAAGTTTGGCATCGAAGGCCGCCCGATATGAGGGTCAACCGTTAGATCTGAAGGGGTTAGATCGTACGGTGGTCGAGGAAGGGACTTGACCGGGATTTAATGGAGGGAACCGACGGGATAATAATTGTGGATTAGGGTGATGTTGGGGGCGATGTGATTGGAGGAAGGCTCTTAATTAATCACAGGTTGATTAATTAATTCCTTTTTAGTGCAGTGGAGGGTTATAGGTCTTAATTGATCGCAAATATTTTAATTAATCTAACGATTAATTAATCTATCTAATTATTTCATTATCAAGGTTTATATTTCAAACCGGGATGGGATATTAACATAAGGCATTTCAATAATATATACGGGGATGGGACGTATTTTCCGGGAGTTAACTATAATAAATTAATGTTAATATGAAATGGAAACGGAGATAAGAATGCGCTAAGTAAGATGTTTTGAAATATATTCACATTTTCGTATTTAAACATTATAACTTATGCCTAGGTGCATTTTGTGGGTTTTTTGTCAGAAGGAATTTTATATGAGGATAATTATTTTTCCTAGGCAAATAGTGATTTTACTCTAGGAAAAGGGGTTTTTGGGTGGAAATGAGTGAATGATGAAGGGGGTTAATGTTGATGTGGGGTTTTAGCACTTTAGACCTTATAAGTCATTGGGCCAAGGGCCCGGTCCCTCCAGAAGTCAGAGAAATGCTCTGAGCCTCTTTAACTTTAAGGCTTTGGGTACTTTGACTGTTACTTGTGGGAAATTAGTGAAATAGGGGTAAAATGAATGAGGAAATCAAACACTTGACTTTGTGTAGATGTTTCCTTGTTATCCATACTTTTAAAGCCACATGATGATGAAAGTAAATGATATGAGTTTTAACTATTCATCATACACAATTCTGCAACCATTCCTCTACTTACCCATCTACACACCCTATCATTTTTTCTACTCTTTATTAGGGTGCACTTAAACTGGCAAACCCTTATCAAACTTTTCTTTTCTTTTACAATGGAAATCTATCTAAGTCTAGCCTTATTACATCCAAGGGCTCAGATTAAACAATTGAGCTCCTTTTATTCATTCTACCTAATCTAATTTTCAGCCAAGATTACACTGTTTGGTTAGATTTTATTCTCTATCTATAGACATGGAAATTGAAAACATGAAATAGCCAAGTTTACACTATTTGACCATTCGTGGATTGTGGCATAAGTGACAAGCTGCACACAACTTCTTATTTTTTATCAAAGTAAATAGTAGTGGCATTTGGACTTACACACTTTCATGGTCTTCTTTTTCTTGGGGTTCATTTTTCATCTTTTTTGACCTTTTCTTTTTATTCTTTTTATCCTTTGATTTTCTTTTAGGATATACCGTCTTTACATTTTTTTATTTTTTTTTTTTTTTTTTTTTTTTTTTTTTTTTTTTTTTTTTTTTTTTTTTGAATATGGAAAACATTTGCAGAAAGCAAAGGTATGTACATATTACAAAGATAAAGTAATTCAATCATAATTTATGACACCTATTAGTATAGGAACATAATAGTGGCTCCACCTGGGGATGGCTTTCCCTGGTGGAAAGTCAAGAACTGTAGATCAATGGCCTTTTAGATCAAGTTTGTAATTTTATACTGTAGTTTTGCCTTTATTCTGCTGCTTTATTGATATCTACTAACAGTACCACTTTTGAAGCTTAAGGCCTTCTCTTCGGGCTTCAACTTCAAAACTTTACCATCCAATCCACTCTAAACAATATAAAGGATATAGTATGTACAACTGAAACTGATAAAATTAGTAACTTGGATGAATATAGTGCTTCAACATTCGACCATTTATTGGTCCTCCTTCTACCTCTGCACTATTCAATTCTTTGAGAAAGTAAGCATTATTACCTCTGAAGGCATATATAATGTATGGACCTTTCCACAGGAAGTCAAACTTCCCATGCTTCCCTTTATCTTCCCTTCTGGAATCCCACTTCAAAACTTTATCACCAAGATAGAAGTCTTCTACCTTGGTTCTTTTATCAAAAACTTTCTTGAGTTTCTCCTGAAGTACTTGGGTTCTGATGTATAGTTCCTCCCTGGTTTGCTGCAAATGAATAGTCTGATTGATTCTCCTCTCAATATCATTTGGCTCAACTTGGGATTCTTGGAGTATTTTCATCATTGAGATTCTTAATGATGAAGGGAAAACTGCTTCCATCCCATAGACTAACTGATAGGGATTGGTACCAATAGGTTTCTTAGTTGTAAGCCTGTCTGCCCACAAAGGATTGATCAGTTTATTGTTCCACGTTTTCTTATTGTCTTCCAGCAATTTTTTAATAATATTCATTAGGCTTTTGTTGGACGATTCTGCAAGTCCATTCCCTTAGGGATAGTAAGCTGTAGAGTGTCCAAGGCTTATATGGTATTTGTGGCAGAAATCAATCATTCTCTTTGATTTAAAGGTTGCAGCATTGTCTGTGATAATTTTGTTTCGACAACCAAATCTGGATAGGATATTGGCCTCTACAAAACCTATGATGACAGTATCAGTGGCTTGTCTGGAGGGAATGGCTTCTATCCATTTTGTAAAGTAATATGTGGTAGTCAAGATCCATCTATGTTGAGCAGAAGAGGGGGGGTGAATTTCGCCAATGAAGTCTAGACCCCATTGTTGAAATGGTTTTTCAGTAGAAATAGGTTTCAAAGGTAAAGGCAGAAGTTTTCTTTTCCCTTCAAAGATCTGACACTTATGGCAGGAGGTTAAAAAAAAATTCACATCAGAAAATAGGGTTGGCCAATAAAATCCAGCTCTTAAGATTTTATCAGTCGTTGTCTTCCAGTAGAGATGTCCTCCACAGTCACCTACATGAAATTCCTAGAGTACTTTGTCAACTTCTTCCTTCAGTAAACAATTTAACAAAATGCCTTCATGATTTTTCCAAAATAAAGTATTATCAATTATGCAGAATTTCAAAGATTTCATTTTCAAAAACCTACTCTTAGTTCTGGACAACCCTGGAGGAGCTTGTAAATTTTGTAAAACGTATATTATATTAGCGTACCAAGGGGAATCTAAAAATGCCTAGCTGATCTGTGGAGTCGTCATTTCCTCTTCGTTATCCAGTTCTGCAATAAAATTTATACCCAGGGCTTGGCAATTTGTTTCAGCCATAAGTTTGGCCAACCCTTGGCCTTTGATTAATTTTGTAGCTTTGATCTCTATGTCATACTCTAATATAGCTATCCACTTTCCCCTTTTGCCATCAACTCCATTTTGTGTTAGAATGTCTTTGACTACAACATTGGGAGCATAAGCTACTATGTGAGAGTACAAGATATAGACTCTGAAATATTTGATAGCTTTTACCAAAGCAAAACCTTGTTTTTCCATTATGTTATACTTTAAGGATGTATCTCTTAGAGCTTTACTAAAGAAGGCTATTGGTTGTTCAAATCCCTGATCATTCTTCTGTAGTAAAACTGCAGCAATACTATGTTCAGATGCAAAAGAAAAAATGACAAATTCTCTGTCAAACATTGAACTTATGAGGATTGGTGTTTGAGTCAAGGCTAATTTTATATCTTCAATTGATTTCTTAGCCTCTATTGTCCATTTAATAGACAAATATTTTTTCAACATGTTATTTAACAATCTAATTAGTTCAGGTAGGTTAGAGATAAATCTTCTTAAAAAATTATTTTTCCTAAAAATGCCTGGAGTTCTTTGATGTTTCTGGGGTGAGGTATTTGCAAAATAGCTTCAATATTGGTTGGGTCAATCCTAATACCATCTTTAGAGATAATGTGGCTTAATAATTTTCCTTCTTCCAAACCAAATAAAGACTTTTTTGGATTTCGAGAGATGTCATATTTCCTGCATTTAATAAAGACTTGCCTAAGATGATCCAGGTGTTGTTGATATGATCTGGAAAATATTGTGATATCATCAAGGTATATAACTAGGAAATCATGGATTTCCTTAGCAAAGGAAATATCCATTGCCCTTTGAAAGGTGGCACCTGCATTTTTCATTCCAAAAGGCATTTTAACATACATAAAGGTGCCCCATCGGGGTGGACTAGGATTTGGTTGTAGCTAGAGAAACCATCTAACAATGAGATCCTTGTGGAACCTACTACCCTTTGCAATATGTGATCCATTCTAGGTAGGGGATATTTATCTTTGAGCGAAACTTTGTTTAAATTCCTTAGGTCAACGTACAGTCTTATTTCTCCAGTTTTCTTTCTTGTAGGGACAATATTAGATACCCAATCTGAAAACCTAATGGGTGAAATAATTCATGCTTCAGACATTCGTTTGATTTCCTTTTCAATAGAAGGTAGTAGAACAGGGTTAATTCTTCTAAGCTTCTGTCTAAAGGGCTTCTGATCTTCTTTTAAAGGGATAGTGTGTTGTATAATGCCAGTATCATAGGATTTTAGATCCTCATAACTCTAGGCAAAAACATCTTGGAATTCCTTCATAAGTTCCATATATTTCAGATTTTCATTGGGACGTAATGATTTAGATAGTTTTATTAGCTTGGGATTCTCTTCAGATCCTATATTACATTCCTCAATGTCTGATTTCAAAGGTTCCATTTTCGGCTTTTTAGGAATATCATTTGAGTCGAATAAGTCCTCCAAAAGAGTTAATCCTTTGGGTAAGAAATTATCTTTGAGGTTTATGACTTCGGTTTCATCATCAATTACTTCATCAATTTCCATTTGTTTTAAATCTTGAATATCTGTTTTTGTGAATTTTGTAGGATGAAGTCTGTCTATTTGATCTTCTTCTAGTTTATTAATTTCAACTTCATTAGAGCAATCAAAATCTACTGCTATGTCAGTGTCTATGTTGGTATTTACAAATTCATTATCTAAGGTTAAAAAATTGTTAATATGTTTATCATTTTCAAATACTTGCCAGTTCTTTAAGTTGTCAGGAATAGCTGGTCTGTGCCTAACCTCAACAGCGTACTGATTGTTGGGCTAGAAGGGCAAATTACAGGTACTAGCAAACATGGCCAAACTGTGAGCTTGCATGTTATGTTTTCTGGGGATAGCAGCAAGCTTGGTTTATAAAAAAGTGTTAAGGATTTCTACAACTGTACCTCTATAAAATCCTAGTCTTGGGTCCCTAGTCAAGTAGACACCATTAATCTGTTTAACTATCAATTCATAATCTCCCATAATGGATACCCTTATACCTCCTAATCCTTTAACTAGTTTAAGACCTAACAGGAGTGCCTCATATTCTGCCATATTGTTAGTGCATTTGAAGTTTAACCTATAGGCATGACCTTCTACATGATCATTCTCTAAGTTGTAAATCCATACACCTACTCCTGCACCTAGCTTGTTTACCGAACCATCAAATTCCAAATGCCATAAGATTTCATGTTCATAATTTTCATCTGGGGTAATGGAATCCTTCTTGACCAAGGTACCTAGATTTTCTTTGTATCTAATATCTCACGAATTTGGACATTTGAATTTTCTTTTCCAATTTCTTTTGGTTCTGTTGTTATATCACTTGGAGTATCTTCTCGATTAGTTTCAGCAGTGTAAAGAATAAAAGAATCCATGTCATAATGTATTGAATATATAGGAAAGTTCTAAGGCTTCTCCTGACTACTCACTACATATTTCATCAAAGTTTCTCTATACAATTTCTTGGGATGTCCAAAGATTGAAATAGTAGCATAAGACATATCCAATTGCAGAGATCCTTGGAGTTTAGCACCCCAGGATCTAGATAACGACATGCCATACTTGGGTGGTATATCAACAACAACAATGTCCATGAGTATAGTTTTGGCAGGGTACCGAACCAGGGAGACACACAAATATTTTATGAGACCTAAGCATTTAACTTGGCTTGAATCAAAGGAGAATATATCTTTATAAGGTCTAGTGATATCCAAGTTAAGTTTTTCCATTACAGACTTAGTCATAAGATTGTGTGAGGCTCCAGAGTCTAGCATGGCATTGTGTAGGATTTTGTCGTGGATGTTAAGGCTAATGTAGAAAGGTGGTATCCCTCCTTCAATTGGATTTCCATTAACATCTAGTCTGAAAAGTAACTCAGGTTGGTTATCAAATAGATTCACAGAATCTTCATTTTCAACACAGTTCAGAGATTTACTAATTTGAGATCTGTAGGTTTCATGTTTGATCAATTTTGTCAAAGGCACTGAAATTTTGAGCTTGGCCACCTCTGCTCCCAAATTGAAAGGCAGACGGGATTTATCTGTTTGAATTTTTGGAATTTTAGAGCCAAAGCTCTAAGCAGTGTGTTTTTCTTTTTGATTGTTAGGAGTATTTCCAATTGGATTTTCTAATATGATTTCTGGGGGTTGTTCCTTTGTTTCTTTAAGGCGAACTAAAGTGGAAGGCTTCTCATTAATAGGTTGTTTATCTATTACATCTTCAATGGTGGGGCTAGGAGGATTTTGATGTGGTTTAGAAAGGATTTGTAAGGTTTTTGTAACTTGAGGATTCTGATTTGTAGCTTTTCCTTTCTTAGGCTGGCTAGGCATTGCTTTTTTATTCTGATCGAGAACATGGCTGAGAATGCAACAAGATGATGGAGCTTAGTGGAAAGAAGTCGCCTTCACTAAGTGGGCCCGCAAGCTATTTTTGGCGCAAGTCTATTTTTAGACATATGGATCATGGTCTATGAGTTGTAGAATGCTATTTGTGGATGGTTGATCAAGTTGGTAAAAATAGATGGACCTCTATTTTTAGACATATGGGCGGAGTCTATTTTTAGACTGCCAAGCTAAAAATAGAACAATCGAATATTATTAGCCCTTAATAATATTTGGACTCTAAACATTATCTTATTCTCTTGGAGCACTTCAATTCGAGCTACAGATGTGGCACATGCAGCTTCCATAAGGAAATACGTGGTTCCTATGGGTTAACTTGAGCTATTGCATGGAGGACTTCAGTTAGGACTTTAGTGATTGAGTTCTGTGGAGTTGGATCAGGAGTTGATGGAGTTGTGTTCAGTTTGACTCAGTTGAACTAGTTGTAGTTAGTCTAACTGGCAAATAGACTAATGTTGAGTGGTGTGAATTATTTATTAATTAATTCACTAATTATTAACCCATAAAGCAACTGAAGAATACATCAGTTAACTCAGTGCATGGACAGTTCAGTGGAGACAAGTGTTAGAGGTGAGTGAAAGGGCAAGATAGCTGTCAGTTGTGACTATAGTTGTGCATGTGATTTGCACAATCAGTGGGATTGAGTTGCCAGTGAGGTTTGCGTAGTGTTACACAAGGGAAACACGTCAATGGTTCAGCCACTCTCATCCATTCTTTATGCAAGATTGTGCAGTGGAGGTGATTTGAGCCAGCGATTGTTTCAGATCTATGCTGTATTGTGTGTAGCAGTGGAGCTAGTATTATACTGTGTACTGTTATATGATCTCAATCAATATAATACAAAGATAGTTTGGGGTTTTTAGCGAGATGCTTTCCCCGTGAAAAATATTGTGTTATGTGTGATTGATGCTTCTATCTTCACATGCAATTGTTTCTGCTTCTGCAATATTGATGATCAACGTAGATGAGATTATGTATTATGCATGTATTCCGCAATAGTTTATAATCAGGATAATCTCAGTTGAATAAGTGTCATATTATTCATAAAATTTCTGCACTCCTTAAGTTGTATTGTTTATGAACCTCGAAAATAGCAGAGTCATACCCTTGCTTATAGTCGAAAGATTCTCCTGTTTGAGTTTGTAACTGTTGAAGCATGTATAATTCTTGATCATCCTGAGTTAGAAAGACAGTTTCTTCATCATCAAGGCCCATCAAATTTATCTGTGTCTTGTTCAGGGTCTTCTAGGTGTGAGGCCTCTGCATAGATTTCTTGGAAAGGTGGTCTAATGTTTTGACCAAGACCATTCTTGCTAGTGTTTTAGTTTTGGTTTTTCCTAAAATTTGGATTTCTCACTAGATTAGCCTGTTGGTTATCCCAGTGAGGTTTCCTTTTAATAACTTATATTCTGTCCATCAAACTTCCCATTCCTTTGGCCAAAGCATCCATTTTTTGGTCAAAGGGTGAAGTTTCCTCTTTCAAGGGTATTCTTCTCTCACTTCTAGTTTTGGCTCTTTTGGCAAGCAAATTAGCTTCAACGCTTACTGCCACACTCTGAATTTCTTCCAGAGTGGGGGGATTTCTTTCTCTTAATTGCAAAGCCATATCTGTATCAAATCCATCTAGAAATTTGATCAGGGCTAAGCCAGGTGGAGGTCTAAGGTCAAGTGGAATGGCATTATATACATTATTAAACCTGGAGAAATAATCCTGAACAGTTTCATTTGCCCCCCGGTTGTAGATCTAACCCGGAAATATTATAGATCTGATATGAGAATATAAGATAATGCAAATAAACCCAGAAATAATATGAAATGATTCTTTATTGATCAACCTTTAAGGTAGGGAAACACCATACATTCACTCCTTAAGGAAGGAAAATACTCCACAAGCCATATGCTTGTACATACAATAATTCTTGATTATTCCTTGACTCTCTCCCATGTGGAGTCTCTAGCCTCTATATAGGCCTCATACATACAATACCATGGATCATTACCATGGTTCCCTCATACCATCCACTAATACCATGGGTCCATTACAGTAATACTAACTACTTGTGGTCCCGTACATGATATGGGTTAACCACCTTATATATCACTATGGTCCATCCCATTATTACATTATTACCTTGGGCACCTCCCTTGGTACCCCATATTATCCCCCCTAGGTATATAACACCCCCTTTTAAGATTTTCATATTCAGATAAAATTTGAATGGGGTCTTTCTTCTTTTCCCACCTATTCAAGAATTGTTAGTAAAGGACTCTCAGATTATCAATGCTCTGAGGGGTTAAAGATCTAAACCATGTTCTCACTTCCCCAGCTAGAATTTGGACGAAAATTCTAATTTGGACATTTGCTATGTCAATCTCATGAAGTTCAAAGTAGTCTGTCATCTTCCTAGTGTGATGTTGTGTTGTGTATGTTCCAGTGCCATCAAAAGTAACAATTTTACTCTCATAGTCATGTGGCATAGCACCTTGGGGAGCAGGCATCACAAGGGGAGCATAACTATTGGCTATGATTATAGGTTAGGTAGGAGTGTGAATTGGAGTTGGGGTAACAGGGGGTGTTTGGGTTGAGGAGGAAGAACTAGAGGTAGTGGTGGGATGTTGAGTGGTGATTGGCTGAAGAGGAAGTGAAGGAATGAATGGAGGGGTGGAATGGACTTCAAAAAACTGAGAGAATAATGATGAACCAAAAGAAAGTGAAGCTATTTCAGAAAGTTCAGGGGTTCTAACGATGGTAAGGGATGACTGAGGGGAGTTCTGTAGATGTCGATCAATTGATAAATTGGCTTGTTGGATTTCAAGTTCTCTAATGAATTCTGGATCTTGGACTAAGTCCAATAGTTCACTATCATATGTGGTTCTAAATAGAGAAGTTTCAAGATATTCGTCAAATGGAAGATCTTCTAAGAACATCCACTCAATAGAGCATGAATGTGATCTAAATAAAGGTCTAGGGCTAACTAAACTCTCTTGTCTTCTAATGATTCTTGGAATCAAGTTGGGATTTTCAAACACATGGGGAGGATTTGGATCAGGGTTAGCCCTAGTGTAATGAGTTTTCCCTGAAGCTAGATTTCAAGTCTTTTAAATGCTTTTCTTTTATGAATGTCCACAATAACTTCTAACAATCCTTTAAGATGCTTTAAATTAAACTTTTAGGTTTCACAAAGGTTTATTTCAACTGAGGATTTGTTCTTCCCCAGTATGGTCGCCACTATGTTATCCCTCAGATTTTCCTTAGAAGTTATTTGAAATAAGGAAAGGATCCAAGGTAACTACAAACAAATCTTTTAAGTATATATCCTAGCCAATCTACACTCAGAGAGGGCTCTCTCTTTATGATTTAGCATTGTTTTGATATGATATTAGGCTAGCTATTAATGCTTAAGGGATTTGCTTTGATTTGTTTGGTGGAATTAAGGAAATAGATGGGCAGAGCAGGTATTCAAGCCATTGGGCTATGGAGTCAAGTAGGAAAAGTCTAACAATATTTGATTAATCACTGAGGTAAGAGTTCACAAGGCAAGCTAGCACAGCAAGGACAAATCTGAAAATCTTAATGGATTGAAATCTTAACCAGGGCTAAAGCCAATGAAGAATCTTTAACAAGGGTCAAGATGAAGAAGGGAGGTTTGGCAAGTAGCAAGGGCAATTAAGAATAATGTAATAGGGGCCAATAGAATGAATGAGTTAATGAAGTGAGGGAGCAACTAAGAATTCCAGGACTTAAGCAGTTTAGTAAAAAACATTAGATAAGCAAACAGTTAAAACAAAGAGCACTTAAGCTAATTTTGATGATATTATTCCTCGTTTGCTTTTAAGAATTATAAGAAAACACATATGATATTTCATAACATAAAGGAAAAAAATATTCAAACTTAGAGAAATGATACTTATTTGTTTCCCACAGTGCACATGAATCAAGTGAAATGTCCTCAGCTTTATTTAATCCAGTAAACCGGTCCAGCCTTGATTACAACATCTTCTTTACCTTGAAATAAAAGTCTACATAAATGTTTTTTAATCCACCCTAATTACTTCATTTTGTGAATTATTATACAAAAACTATTACAAAATATCTCATAACTATATGAGATTTTTTCTAGGAAACAAAAGTTATCTTCCACACGAAGATAGAGACAGATGGAAAACAGAATGTTTGTTGTCCCTTTATTTATGAATGTGCTGGATACTGGAACTCGGATTTGCCTCTTGCAGTTTCCTTGGTAGTTATGTGTTGGATTTCACTCTTATCTTCACCTACTGATACTCTTTACCTTTGTTGATACTCTTTACCTGTACTGTTTCATCATTTCATCCTGTATAACCAAAATTGCCATGGTAAATATTTTTTATTTCACAGATTTGCTATAGTAACTTTATAGCAAATCAGTCACATTGGTCCACCATTCGTTATCTGGTAATTTTATCCTAATCATCTTTCTGTAAACTTCATCAGCTTCTGTGTACTTAGCAAAATTGGGCCTGCTGGCGAACAGATGTTTTACTTCATGTTGTATGTAAAATAGATTCTCCAAGCTATCATAAAGTACCTTTCCTGTAGATAATGCTTTTACTCTTGAAGAACTTGCTTGACTCTTGCCCTGTTTATTTAGCCTTTCAATATAATATTCTTGTGTCATTAACTTATCATGTATAACCAGTGGACTAGGAAGGCCTTTCTCTCTCAAAATGCCATACTTCAACATGAAGCTATCTATATCTGCCTGAATACTCTGACACCTTTTCTCTACGTTAAGCATTAAGTTCCTTTTAGTAAGAACTTTCTTTATTTCAATAATAGTGGTTGTTATATCTTCAATCTCTAACTCATCTAGTTGGCACCTGTTCCTGCTTTTCAAGAAATCAATTAACTGATTTGCCTCTTCAAGCTTATCTCCCAGTTCTTCTTTAGTCTTCTGTATAGCTTCTACAGCTATTTTTATTAATTCAGTTTGTTCAAAAATTACCTAGATAGAAGGCCAAATATCATTGATGAAATCAATGATATTGGCCCACAATATATTTCTCATGTCTCCCAGTGGTTTTTCTAATGTCAATTCCTTCTCCAGGACTCTGATTCTTTCCTCCATCCTTTTGTTTTTTCTTTCTTCTTCTTTGTTCTGAATTTGTGCAAGTTCATAGTTTGTTTCCATACTTGATATTTGTTCTTTGAGCTTTTTCAATTATGTAGCCTGGATACTCATTTGTTCCATGGATTTAATCATCTCATATGTTTTCTCTACTGAGGTCCCTCCACTCATTGATGTACCTGTAGTTGGAATAGTCTCTGTTACTAGCAATGTTGTCACTGGTGGAAGTGTTGGTGCCAAAGAAGCTTCTAGAGTGGAGGGTACTGCTGTAGAAACTGTGGGTATGACAATCTGAGGGGTGGTGGCCAGCTCACTTTTCTTAGACTGTATAGCTTTTTCTAATTCCTTTTCAGTTTCTTTTGACTGTTCATTTAACTTAAGGACTAGGTCCATAAGTTCTTCTTCCTTTTGTTTCTCTATGACTTCTACAGTTTGAGGATGGTGGAGAGGAGGGATCTTAAGCTGCTTCTTTAGTGCAGCTATATCATCATTCTTATTTTTAATCAATTGTTCAGTTGCTTTGATATCTTTGGGATCATGTCCCAATTCTATCACCAAGTCTTCTAGAGTTTTTATCCTGATGTCTTTAGCTTGAGAGGAGGCCTTTTCCAGTTGCAGTTGTGCAATGGTATTGTGCAATGATTTTTGCAATTGACGTGCTGTGATGGCCTTATTAGTCAATGTAGAATAGACCATTTCACCAGTCTGCTTGTGCAGTTCTATTTCGTCAATATGATGGATTTCCTTTGCCAAAACTTCAAAATCAGTCTTTAAATAATCAGCCATGGATCTGGGTTGTTGCACAGTTGGCTTGAGGAAGCTCACCTACATTTTTCCTTCCTTTATGTCAAAAGCTGACATAAGCCTAGTCTGGTTAGTTGGAGCCATTGTGAGGTAGTGAGCATAGGTTTGAGCTTTTAGTTTCTCAATCATTGCTTTAATTTCTTTGTACCTTCCTTTAATGTCCAGACTTTGTTCATAGGGAGCTCTAAAAGAAGATACATCTATGCTTTGTTGCCTTTCCAATGCTTGTATCTCTGAGACAGATGGTGTGCCTCCTGTTGGAATGGTTGGCCTGTTGTCACTCCTTTCAGCTATTGAGTTTCCTACTATTTCCTCACTGTACTCCTCCTCTGCATATGGGTTTAACCTTTGCCTTTTAACGAAAGTTTTATCGATAGGCATAGTAGAAGGAGTGGCTTCATCTCGGATTCTCTTTAAATTTTTCTCCTCATTTAGAGGAGTCTGCAAAACAGGAGGTTTTCTCATGATTTGTTCAAGTTGAGCAAGCTCCTCTGAGATTTCAGGCTGCTCTAACTCTTCTTGTTGTTTTGAATCTTCTGCTTATCCTGAGGTTCCTTGTTGCTTTGATGGTTTTGTGTTGTGTTCCTATGATTTCTTTCGTGATAAAGTTTCTCCAAACACCTGTACAAACGAATCTTCATCAAACCTTCTTTCTAAGTCCACCATTACATTGTCAACTTCAACTTGTGTGCTATCTTGATCTATCAGAGTGCCTTCCACCCATTCTGATTGATTGGCATATTGTTCAATTTCTGGGATCCTATGGTGGATATAAGGAGATAGCTTATGTTTCTACCTTCTGTTACAAATGAATCCATCGGGGTCATAGGCCCATATGAAATTTTGTTTAAACTTCAATCGTTGGAGGATTTCATTTTCCTCCTTTCCTGCTTCTCTGTTATTGCAAATAAACAGGCCTAGATAATCCTTTATTCTTAGTTGGGCCTTCTTCTTGGTTTTGACAAAGTGAATCTCATCAAAATTGATCATTTGCCTATAGTACTCCAGAGAAAATAATTGCATGGGGAGATATCTAGGTAACTTGTAAGGAGGAAGTTCATACCCATAAATTATAATTTCAGTATGGTTTTGGTACAAGTACCAATCCCCTACTTTATATTGTTTGGACAGCTGGAGACCCTCTTAATGTCTGCACTAATTCTGGGAGGGGGAATTCCTAATAACATTGTAGTCACTGGATGTACAAACAAGTCAATGAAATCTATGTATGGATGGTGAGAATAACAAGACCTGTGGAATAGAGTAATCCAGAAAATGATAGATCTAGGATTCCCTCTAGTATCAAGCTTTTGGACAGAGAAGGGAAACTTATCAGTTTGGTAGTAGAGAAACAAATGATACAAGACTGATGAATACTTGAATACCCTCTCATTTTCAAGTCTCATAAACTGATCATGCATTTTATCTGCGATGAATTTTGCATAATCAAACTTGACTACAAGAGGTTGACCGGGGGTAAAAATAGACATGCCAGCATGATAGCATTGATGTGATGTCTCTGCCTAGATCAGAAAAGAAGGCTGACATGTAAGGAGGGGGATCCTTTGGCATGTGCTTTTCTTCATAAATGAAAGTCTAGAGGATTTGAGTACTTCTGGAACTAGACAGCTTGGAGAATCTTTCAAGCAAATCAACAATGGACAGGGGGGTGAGGTCTTGACCAGGCCGCAACTATAACATCTCGTTTATGGACTCAAATGTAATGGTGAATAGGATTTCCTGGTCTGTGGACATTACAACTTTCATAATAGGGTCATAGTTTGCATGGCAGTAATGAATAATTTCCGAGAAGACATGAAGACTGGGGAATTGATACTTGGGCAAGTTTGATTCCCAAAGACCTATCTTATTTGCATGGTTCAAGTAGATATCTCTGTATTTGCAATGCAATTTCAAAGGGGTTTCATCAAAGGTGAAGTCTTTTATCTGGAAATCTTTGTCGTCTAGGGGAAGATGGTCTAAATCTCTATGGGGAGTGGTTACTGGCATGACTTTTAAGGCAACTGGGATGTCCATCCTTGGTTCTTGTGGGTTCAAGGATGAGGGTAGAAAATTTTTAGGGAATTATGGAAAAATGGGTCATCTTAAAGAGTGTCAAGACTGTCAAATAGCGTAATCTCACTAAATTACTTAATTTTTACAGCAATTTAGTTCAATTTCAGTACGGAAAACAAGGTTTCTCAGTTGAAACAGGGTAAATACCTAGTTATGGTTGCATGGAGGGACAAATGGCTCTGGTGCACTATTTGCCTGGAGTGCATGGGTCTGCAAGGGGAATCTGGAGTTCAGTGGCTTCTGGAGGTTGACGATTGGAAGCAGGGTGACGGCTCAAACGTACTCTGAGTGTGCATGGAGAACAAATGGTTATTTTCTTAGTAAAACAAAAATAATGAGTATTTTTGGGTTTATTGGCAAAGTCAATGTTTTTGGCGCGTATAATGGAAAGTGACATTTGGAGCTGGAAAGTGACAGTTGGCGCTAATTGATGGAAGTGATGTATTGTCGTTTAGCAAAGGTGGTAAGCGAAATCTATCGCACATCTTATGAGGGTATGGCAGTATTGGGAGAGGTCCGCTCGATGGCATTCATCGGGCGACACATAGCGGCAGGGTGGACAGTAAAACCGCTCACATCGGGCGGGAAAAGTTCGGCATTGGAGGCCGTCCGATATGAGCGTCAGCCGTTAGATCTGAAGGGGTTAGATCGTACGGTGGTCAGGGAAGGGACTTGATCGAGATTTAATGGAGGGGCCCAACGAGATAATAACTACGAATTAGGGTGATTAATGACGTCAGGGGCGATGTGATTGGAAGAAGGCTTTTAATTAATCACAGGTTGATTAATTAATTCCTTTATAATGCAGTGGAGGATTATAGGTCTTAATTGATCACAGATAGATTAATTAATCTATCGATTAATTAATCTATCTAATTATTTCATTATTAAGGTTTATATTTCAAACCGGGGCGGGATATTAACATAAGGGATTTTAATAATATATACGGGGACAGGGTGTATTTTTGGGGAGTTAACTATAATAAATTAATGTTAATATGAAATGGAAATGGAGATAAGAATGCGCTAAGTAAAATGTTTCGAAATATATTCACATTTTCGTATTTAAACATTATAACTTAGGCTTAGGTGCATTTTGTGGGTTTTTTGTGAGAAGGAATTTTATATGAGGATAATTATTTTTCCTAAGCAAATAGTGATTTTACTCTAGGAAAAGGGGTTTTTTGGGGGAATGGAGTGAATGATGAAGGGGGTTAATGTTGATGTGGGGTTTTAGCACTTTAGACCTTATAAATCATTGGGCCTAGGGTCAGGTCCCTCCAGAAGTCAGAGAAATGCTCTGAGCCCCTTTAACTTTAAGGCTTTGGGCACTTTGACTGTTACTTGTGGGAAATAAGTGAAATATGAGTAAAATGAATGAGGAAATCAAGCACTTGACTTTGTGTAGTTGTTTCCTTGTTATCCATACTTTTAAAGCCACATGATGATGAAAGTAAATAATATGATTTTTAACTATTCATCATGCACAATTCTACAACCATTCCTCTACTTACCCATCTACACATCCTACCATTTTTCTACTCTTTATTAGGGTGCACTTAAACTGGCAAACCCTTATCAAACTTTTCTTTTCTTTTACAATGGAAATCTATCTAAGTCTAACCTTCTTACATCCAAGGGCTCAGATTAAACAATTAAGCTCCTTTTATTCATTCTACCTAATCTAATTATCTGCCAAGATTACATTGTTTGGTCATTTTTTATTCTCTATCTATAGACATGGAAATTGAAAACATGAAATAGCCAAGTTTACACTATTTGACCATTCATGGATTGTGGCATAAGTGACAAGCTGCACACAACCTCTTATTTTTTATCAAAGTAAATAGTAGTGGCATTTGGACTTGCACACTTTCATGGTCTTCTTTTTCTTGGGGTTCATTTTTCATCTTTTTTGACCTTTTCTTTTTGTTCTTTTTATCCTTTGATTTTCTTTTAGGATATACCCTTTTTACATTTTAAAAAAAAAAAAATTAATACAGAAAACATTTGCAGAAAGCAAAGGTATGTACATATTACAGAGATAAACTAAGTCAATCATAATTTATGACACCTATTGGTATAGGAACATTACAGCACCATTGGCCAGTCTATCTTTGGAAGCAATCCAATGTAGGATGCCATCTAAGTCCTATGCATTATACCTTAAGGAACAGTGGCTACAGTTCCAAATCAGGACCCTAGCAGATAGAGGCACTATGTCATTCCAGGATTATAGATAGTTCATTAATCTTTGTGATCAAAGCACATTGGAAGATAGGGCTATGATTTCTGAGTTCTACTTGCCTAACATGTACTTGACATATATGAATGTATGGGACCCTAATGCAAAGCTAAGGGATTTACAGTTGATGGCTTTGGCATCATGGATGAACCATGAGGAAGCAAGGGTTGCATAAATGAAGAAGACATTGGCAAGGGAACAAACTGAGCCTCTCATGATATCATTGGGTAGCTATACGGACCTTAATTCACCTCTTAGCTCAGTCAAATCAACTCTTCTCGCAATTTATTACATGTTTTGATTATATTTTGTTTAATGAGATGAGTCAAAGTGAGATATTATGCCTAGTGGACTAATGTGCATTAAATGCGGGCTTGTGGAAGAAAATCAGGGAATTTGGGCAAGATTAAAGGCTGAAACTCAAATGGGACAAGGAAGAGAGATTGTAGGAGGTAAATCCTCCTCATTTACTCCTCCCTCATTCGAATATTCCTCCATCAATCACACTAGCTCAGAGTACAAATAGCCAAGTCATGAAGATCAAAAGGCAGTCGAGCAAGTGATAGTCAAAGAGTTAGTTCATCTCGAGTTTGGGTGTCGAGCCTCCCTAGATTTAAGAAAGTCATTGGAGACTTCAGTTATATAAATAAAGAGGCCTACAGCCTCATTAGGAATCGAATTTTTGTTGTCAAAACACTAGTTATTTTTGAGATCCAGACTTGTGGAAGACATTGCTATGTAATTTTCTGTTTTGATAATGAGAATGAGCTTTTTCATGATCCAGTACTGAGTTAACTCAGAGGGTTGAAGCTCTTGGTTAGGGCCCAACCCTAGCAGTAAAGGATCCTCTTCTTGTATCTATATGCTTAGATTAATTTCATAGATTCATGGTTAAATTGCCCTTGGAAGTGTTTCATTTCAAGTAGTGTAGATTTGATTAGTTTGGTTATTAGTTTGCTTCCATTTGTGCTTTACTTCACCAGTAGGTTAGAAGGGATAAAAGGAACATCAAACAATTGTCAATAGGTGTCTTGGCCTCACTTCTTCTTTCAGGGATCACGATTTGAGGAAAGGACCCCATGCAGCCCCAAAAAGACATAATTCTACTTTCTCATATAATTTAGAGTTTCTTGTGCCTAAGCCTTCCATCACCTTCAGCACCCATCATTTTTCTCTCGATTGTATCCTATAGAAATACATGGAATCCTATAGGTTTTTAGGACATCTTGTAGGTTTTCCTGTAGTGGCTTGTTTTGAGGTCGAATTGAGGGTAAACCTCTAGGAAGCCACACAAGGTCACCTAAGGGTCTCTAAAACCTTATAACCATCCACTAACATCCCTAATCCACCTTCCACACCACCAAAAGAGATTAGCTTTCGCACTTGTTTTTCCATAAAATGAATAAAAACAAAAAAAAACAAATTTATTTCAATCATTTACATGTAGAGTAGCAATGTTTGATGTTTTGAACTTCCATGCTTAGGATAGTATAATTTCATACATGTTAGCTTGGCATACTTGTAAAGCATAGTTTATCGGCAGTTAGGTAGGAAATGGTGTGTTTTAGCATTGGATTTCAATCTTTTTCCTTACTGCAGTAGACAAGCTTTCTCCTAGAGTAGATTTCTCTTTCTTTCATCAGTAATCAAGCTTCTTCTAAATCCATATAAGTCTGGCTTGAAAACCCTAGTGGTCTCTCGCCAGCTGAACAGTGAAAAAAGGTAGAACCATCACTTTTACTTATGTATACAACATTGTCACCTCCAAGTTTGTACGAACCCTGAGTTGTTAAAGTAAATCTGGTAGCCCAAGGAGTTGCAGCATTCTTGCTACAATATTGGTGCTCATCACCATCTGTTCCAACAAATCTAGTTGGCCCTTCATGCCTGGGATTGTGAAAAATTTGTATAGGCCACAATCTCTCAAAGCCTTTAGTGTTTCTGGATGATTCAAAGCTCCTACATCTTGTTCTTCGTGTTCTCAGTCCCTCCACTCCATTTTTGTAGATCAAACCCCTGCAAATAAACATGGAAGATCATTAAAAAACATTGTGATAATTTTTGCAACAAAAAATGGCATCTTATTTATTTTTTTCAAAGCCCTCATCACTATGCGCGACCACCTTTGAAGACCAGTGCGGATTTGCGTGGTTTTCGGTTTAGAAACTGTGTAAATCTCGATTTTACACATAAAAAATCGGGTCGATGTGTGTAGGGCCTATGAAGAGAAACTGTGCTCACCGAGGGCGATTTTCAAATAAATGAAACCCCCCAAAAAACTAAATACACAGTGAACAGCAAAAGGAAAGCCATCAAAACGAAGATATCAGAGAGATCGTTTATCTAGAGAAAGTAACTCGTGATTTGGTCCACCAGTTTTCTTAGAATCTACCTCGGAAGTTTTTGGTGAAAAATGCGCTCAATCACTCTCAAATGGTAAAAAACACAAATGGTTAAAAAAAAAAAGATTTTTATAAGCTTTTAGGCCCATTAAAATATTATTTTTTGCCTATTAGCCTCTAAAATCCAAAAAATTTAATTTTTTTACTATGTTTTTTAGCAGTGATGATAATTTTTGAGTTTAAATGTGCAGAACATGGGTTATTTACAAAAATGAATCATTTTGGCGATGAGTACATTTTTATCACTTTTTCGAACTCGTTAAAAACTTGCGAAAAAATGAAACCAAGGAGTTCTCTTTAAGCCCTTTTCAGACTCCCTAAACATGACAAGATCGTTGAGTACTTGACTATTCAAACTCGCAAAAGTAAATGAATAGTCGTCTATTAAGTATAAGTTTACCCCTTTTATGATTGAACCAGACTATTAACAAAAAAGGAATATTTTCACTAATCATGGTCAATAGAATTATCCCCTGCATTATTTTACCCTTTTTCGGGCTTGAGAGACTAAAATTATGAAAAAGGACATTGTGAAGTTTACCTATGTTTTTTCTTCTGACTTCCTAAAAATGAAAAACATTAAGCTTTACTTCCTCCGGGCTCATTAAAAATTTACGTTGAAAGCATTGAATGAGTTTTATTTTTGTGTCCTTTCAAACTCTTAAACATGAAAACGACATCAAGTTACCCCTTCACTGGACTCATAAAACTTAAACAGTGTAGCACTAGTTAATCATAATGACACCAAACCACTCCTTCCTAGGGTTGGTTAAAAAATACTCTGAAGGACTCATCCGAAGGATGAGCTTAAAGGACAAGCATATGTTATCCTCATCAAGCTTGCACAAAAATAAACAGGTACTTGCCAGTAATGGTGGGGGGAAATTGGGAAAGAACGTTTGTTTATATTGTAAAAGGCAGTATGTCGCTCTTGAACATGACACTCTGTCACCTTTGTGTCCAGGTTGGGAAATCCATTTTCCTCTCAGTTGACCATACCTCATTGAAAGTCTTCAAACTGGTTTTTAGTCCTATTATTTTTTAGTCAAATGTTGCCAAGTTAGAATGTCGTGTCACTGATATGTTCAAGAGAAGTCCAACCTCACTCAAAATTTACTTGCAATTTGTAGCCCTCAATCACGTTGACCATCCCTGAGTCAGTCCTGGATTACTCCAAATTGTTGTTCTTCAAAACTTGACATGAGTTTTGTCTCATAGGTTCTCCTATGACGAATCACTTCCTTTCGACTTCAGCTCACTATCTAGGAAGTTGTCGAGAAACCTTCTTCAGTACCTTGGAGCTTGCATGCCTTAATGCCAGGTTTCTCGCCTTCGACAATAGGTTCTCATCACTAGACTTCGATCGAATTATTCTATGAGTGTTTGACTTCAAGACATCTTTTCACACTTCATAGATTGTACAAGAAGTAACTTGAGAATCATTGTCATTATTAGTGGCTTCTCTTGTGCTTATTAATGATTCACATCATTGACTAGTAATCAAGTGTTTTCTACCATGTTTGACTACAAGACATTCACTCACATGGTTAGATTCGTACTATGGATCGAGAGATGGAGATCAAGACCCTAGATTTAGTTTCATCCATCCGGGTTGCATGAAGTTATTAAATATTCATGATGGTAAACATAGATCCATTGATGACTACATCCATATTGTGTTTTCTATTGACATGGATCTTTAGTCTATATTTGTACTAGTTCTCTGAGACATTTATACTCTGAGTATGGGAACCTCAGTGATGATTTTATATTGTATTGTAACATTTGATTGATTGTTTTAGGTCTCCAACCACGGTCTCTAACCTAAACCTTGGCATGATAAAGCGCTTCAATCCTCAAACATGTCTTATGACTTTGCACTTTAGGGGGAAATCTGTTACACGTCATTTTGTCGCATTAGAAAAATGACCATTAGTCTAGATCTTTCACTATCCATCAAAGTGTTCCAAAGAACCCCCCTGCAAGGCTAGAATCTAAACAATCCCAAAGAGAATAAAATTCCTAGATCTCAAGGCCCAAAAACCTATTTTCGATTTCCTGCATAGTTCCCTAGTCAGTTTCTACGCATATGTAGAAGATACCATTAGAGTCTATGCAAAATTGTGTTATGTCTTACACTGTGGCCTACACACATGACTCAATGCAGGTAAAAAATAAAAAGAAGTCTATAAGCTTTTTTAGTCGAATCTTTCCCAACTAACAGCTTTGAATTAATCCTTACTTAAGCCCGATCCCTCGCATCATGGAGCTACTTCCCTCTCTTTGTGGATCCCCTATCCCACCATTTGTGGATCTCAACCCTTAGGAAGAGGATCTCAAACCTCCTCCTCTTGGCCTATAAATCAAACATATTCCAGAGGATTGGAGAGGATCATTGAAGGTAGGCTTATGCTGTAGAAATAGGAGTAGAAGGGTTTTCATCCAAGGAGAAGGTTGGATATCGTGGGAAGAGGCTTGTAACATCAAGGCATTGAGGTTGTAAGTTTGTCATCCTTTTTTATTAAATAAAAAGCAACTCTTATTTCCTAATCATGTCTATTCTGATATCTTTTGTGAGATTCCTTGATCACTCACATAGGTTATGATTGGTTATTGATTTAATTTATGATATATGTTGCGTTAAGAATTTCATTTATCTTTCACTCTATATACTAGATGCCTTGATCATTTGTGTGTTTTTGTCTATGTAGATCTCCTTTGAAACATCATGGAGAAGTCGTGGAAAGCACTAGAATGGTCTCTAAAGCATCAGGGAGAAGCCAAATGTGGAAGGCACTGAACAGACTTCAACGAACACTTCATTCTACTGGTAAGTGATCCGTCATATATTACTTGTTTCAATCAATCATAAGCTAAGGAAAGGTAGCAATTATTTTCTTGTTTGTTACTAGATTTCATTTGAGATCTAGGGATATCCATCTTGTATGCAATAGTGATTAGTCCACCTAACAACTGGTATGGTAGTGGGGGATTGATTCTGTAGGATATGCTCAATAAGGTCATCTTCATCAAGCTACCCCCTCCTATAACAATATCTAAAGAACAGACTGGGTAGAGGGATGTATGATAAAATTCTTTCTCTCCCTCATCCTCTAACCATAAGGGTAAATCATGCTCAATAGAGGGTTGATCAGGAGGGTACAACACAAGTTGTTTTGACAAATTTCCATAATAGTCATGTTCCCAACCCTACAGCTAATGTGGGCATCAACAATGGTCAACCAAGGTCTTCCTAGGATAACATGATAGCCATTAAACTTGGTTTTGGGCTAGAGGACAAGGAAATCAGTGAGGTACTCCCACGAGTCAATGGAGACCATGACATCCTCAATAAATCCCTCAAGAGCTACTGTGGAGTTGTCTGCAAGTTGCAACACTATAGGGGTCTTCCTAAAAACCCCCTGGAGATTGAGCTTCATAATGCTTTCCCTTGTCATAACATTGATTGCATCCCCAAGATCAATCAAGCTATTAGGGACCATAATTCCATCAATGTGCACATCCACTAATGGGCTACCATGATCCAAGTAATTTAGGGAGATTACTCTTCCAAGCATCAGTTAAATAGTTGTCTAACAACATTAACTGTGGGGGTATCTCTTCTTCTTCTCCAAGGAATTTTGAAACATTTCTCCTTAATAATCTTATTGTAAATGGGAACATCTTAGATGGCCCAGAGAAGGGGTATCTTGACACACAAGTTCTTCAATTATCAAAGAAGTTCAACCTCTTATGGGGTGTGCTGGTTAGGGTGGACCAACCTTTTAGGATAAGGAGGTGCATTGGCTTGAGGAGCAGTTTCTTCCTTCTCCTCTTCAATATTTCCAGGTGGAGAAGGTGGGTGATTATCTAGAAGCACCTTACTATACCAAAGGTTTATCTCCTATATTTCCACAACATAAGCAGCATAGGAGGTCTCCCCATTGTAAACCTGTTGTGCCTCCTTATTGTTTGGGTTCAGATTGGGTTGAACGGGCGTTTGAGGTTTCTTAGGTGGAGTATGGTGAGGAAGTTGTGGTTGAGGTTGAGGTGGAGGTAGTAAAGCAGGAGGTTGGGTTGTTTGAGGCTTCCACGCTAGTGAGGGGTTGCCCCATTGGGAAGATTGGGCTGGATATGGCTGAAAAGGAGGGTTGATAGGCTAAGGATGATACTGAGGATCATAAGGCCAATGAGGAGGTGTGGACCATGATGGATTAGTGGAAGGGTACCAAGGTTGAAAAGGTGCATTTTGATTTGGATTATAATGATGATAATGCACATCTTGCATGCCTTGTTGATATGGTTGAGGGCTTGGAGGCCTCCTTTGGTTAATGAAACACGGTTTCTCTAACCCACCTTCGACCCATAATTGGTATACAACCTTTAGGCCTGACAGAGAGGGACAATTTTTGTTGCATGATTCTCTTCACAAACTCAGCAAAATTCTATGACATTCAGTGCGAACTCATTCCTAGGATGTCTCTTAGTAAATATAAGGCAAAAGATAGTTATTTCCCTTTCTGCTTCCTCTTTCTTCCTTTTTATTTGCATAGTATCCATTTGCAGGGCAAAGGTATGCAACATTTCACTCTTAAAATCTTCCAACATACTTCCTATCGCATGCTTTATGGCTGTTGTAGAGGGAGAGGAACTTACGAAGATTAAGGTATGCATCATTTCGCTCTTAAAATCTTCCAACATACTTCCTATCTCATGCTTGATGGTTGTTGTAGAGAGAGAGGAACTTACGAGGATTTGGCTAGATCTGCCCTTTTTCCTAGCAGCCCTATAGTGATTCCTGAATACAATTTTGATGTCATCATAAGGCAATTGGTACATATCTCCTTCAGATAACATGTTGAGGGTTTCCATTACATCCTCCCTGATCCCTCAGATAAGAACTAGCTTGCGTGAGTCAGGATCAAGGGTACGGTTGGCCCTCCTATAATTGAGTTTAAATATTTCCTCATAGTTCTCGAAGGATTCATCGGGTCCAAGGGTCATCCTAAAGATTTCCTCCTTTGTTTCTTTGGACCTACAGTAATCCCTATATTTGTCATTGAAGGCTTGTTGGATTTGATCCCAGGTAGTGATGTTGTCTCCAGGTTAAATCATAAACCAACGAAGTCTACAACTTTAAGGGTAGAAGGAAACAACTTTAGCTTATGCCCATAAGAGGCATAGTCATAGATCCTATAGAAAACAACAAACTCAAACATGAAGTTGTGAGGATCCTCAGAGGTTAGGTCATGGAAATGTGGAAGGGTAGCAGGGCTTATATTCTTCATTCTAGCCTCTTGATTGGTTTTGTTGATAGGGAAAAGATCATTGTTCCTATTTTCAGCTATGGTTTGGGTAGGTGAGATGGGTTCTTCTTCCCCTATGGGTTCCTAAAAAAAAATCAGGTTGCTCACCTAGAGGTTTTTCTAGCTGCCCTTTAGTTAGAGAGGGAAGTTCACAGTCACCAAAGAAGAATGAAGGATGACTTCTTGAGGGATTGGGGGTTTTTGGTCAGAATTTACCTTGGTTATCTCTACTCCTACGAGGCATGAAAGAAGTATATTTTTTTTTAAATTCCACTTTTTTTTTCAAAACAATAAGACTAATGCAAAAAAAAAAACAAACAAACAAAAACTCTTGAGTAGAAACAATGCCTACTTAGACACCTTCCCAACAACGACGACAAAAAGTGTTGATCCCTGGTATTGAACCAAGGATGTTGCAACTCCCAAGGGCTTCTCAACTTAAATTATCAACCCAAGGTTCATACAAACTTAGAGGTGATAGTGCTATATGCATAACATGTTAGGTTCTATTCACGTCACCCTTAGTCATTAGATAAAATCAAGGTGTTCAGAGACCACTCCTTCTGCTAACTACAAAGAGAAAAACATGTCACAATTGCAAGGAGATGAACATGATTCTAACTACAGAAGTGAAAGTGTCATTCATCCAATGTAAATGTTGAATTGAAATTGCATAAAAGGAAAAAGGCATGTCTAGTTGCAAAAGTAAACCATGCTATTCTATTTTCATACCTAATCAATGTAACAACCTACTTGCATGAATCATCTATCTATTTTCACTTGCTTGAAAATGATAAATTCAACCTACAACACAATTATGAAAAAAAAAAAAAAATTCTAATTCTATTTATTGTCTTATGTTTGCAGTGAGGAGAAAATGGGTTGGAGTAGTCTTATAATCTTCACAGATCATGAAATAAAGGTTTGTGGGCCATTATTCAACTTCAATACCCAAGGGGTGAATTCTGAAGTGAATTTGGTTGAAGAAAACAATTCTAGAGATCTGCTACAAGAAGTGCAATAGGAAGACATGTATTGCTACAGGAGGTCATGTTTTGCTACAGGAGGGGATTTGAGAGCTTTTGAGGACATGAATGGTATCTTGAAGGTAGAAGAAGGTGAGTGAAGGGTGTGGGAGCCCCTTAGCCAATCATAGTAGTCCTCGAAGGTCTGCCTTGCACCGAAGTTTGTGCCCATGATGTTGTTCATTTACCTTAGAAAAGTGATCTCAGTGGCAGAGTTTGGAGGCAATGTGATGTGTCTAGGAGGGAGATGAAGTGGCCTAAGTAGATGTAGAAATGTGTGCCCACCCCTGCAGCTAAACACAATCCCTACAAACCAGTCAAACACATGCCTCAAATAATCACTATTACAACAAAATAAATTAATATGGAAAAGATGAGTTGAATTTTATTAAAATCTACTTTACCCTACAACACAACTCAAATTGTCAAACCAATGCTGCTAACTTCTAAGTTGCAGAAACTAAACATCCATAAGGATTGCAGCACAATACTTAATAATTTCCAAGAAATCATAAACACATATTTTTGGGTTGTTGTTGGAGATCTTCCAATCACTATTCCCATAAGAGAAGTGATAAGCAAATCTGCAATCACAAGTTTTTATGATATAATGCCTACTGAAACAAAAAGAATTGCAATGACTTGAACAAGAACAAGGAAGAAATACAAGAGAGGGAATAAAGCCTCTGGGTTGGTCCCAAACCCAACCCTCCAAAACTAACTCAAATGGAGACTAATAGTGATCTTCTCATTGACAGAAAATAAGTCACATACATCATATGAAAGATGAGAATAACAATGTCAAGCACTAGGATCTTAGTAGATACTCCTAGCTAAAACAAAAATCTGATTCCTAATGATATTTTTGGCTAGTTTATTTATACAAAAAGTAGTTGAGGGCAAATCCCTTGAAAAGAGGAGTGATTCCCTCCAAAATCTCGAGATTTGTGATTTCATTCCCTTTGATCTTCACATGTAGTTGTATTTCCTCAGCTGCTAGTGAATTTGAGTTGTTGGTGAGGATTCTTTGATCTCAAGTCAAGTTGGAGAGTTAATGAGGTGGACATGCCTCCTATATTCTCTCTAGTTGTCTCCATCAAGCTTCTACATAGTAAATATATCCAAAAATGCTTTGTTTTCCTACATATTAATCACATTAGGCCATGTAATATGACAAAGACCCTTTAGTCTTCTCACTAAGCATATTATGGCAAAAATGTGAATTAATATAAGAAAAGGAGAGTTTTAAGGGTTGGAGGATAGCACAATGAACCTTAACATATGCCTGTTGATGGGACACATCATGTACTAGCTTTAAAAGGATAATATAATTCACAAAAGTGTGCATACTTGGTAAGTCTAACAACTACCACCATGACAGCACTCTTTCCTTTGGACTTGGGTAAACATGTGATAAAATCCATTGAGATTTCCTCCCAACACTAACTTGGAATGGATAAAGGTTATAATACACTTGGGTTCTTAATTGTCTCAACTTTATTTTGTTGGAAAAACAATCATTCTGCCACTAACTTCTAAATATCAAATTTAAGACCATCCGCAAAAATTTCCTTTTGACCTTGTGGTAAGTTTTTCAAAATTCTCAGTACTCTCCTAAAGGAGAGGTGTGTAATTCCAATAGAACCTTTTTTTTTGCACTGGGAATTCTTACATAAACATAAGTGATATTTGGACCATAATGAGTCATTCTTCCATATAAAGGTATAAGATGTATTAGGATCTTGTTGCAACTTTTGAATGAGTTTCCACTCCTCTTCGTCATTCTTCCATTCCTCCCTTACTTCAGTTATCCATACAGGTTGGATAATAGTAGTGGAATATAACAATGCTTCCACATCCTCATCCCTTCTTGGGAGTGCATCTACAAAAACATTTTTCTTTCATTTTTTGTAGATGATTTCAAAATCATAACCCAACATCTTGGTGATCTATTTTTACTGCTCTTCTAAAGATATTCTTTGTTCGAAAAAGTATTTAAGGTTATCTTGTAATGCCACCTCTCATATCTACCCAGTTCACTGACTTACTTGGGGGAAACATGAGCTGAGGGCTACTATGACATGAATCAACCTCCTAGATCACCTTAAGGAAATGTAGTTGACAAACCAAGACTTTATTGACTTCCCTCGAGTACTACAAGACCCCCAAGAGCCAAACCAACATTCCAAGTGCCCAAACCCTGAGTTTACTTGTTGTTTCACTGATCTGGAGCCCTAGACGCTGGAATAAAACTACCTGAATTCGACTATAACCCTCATGTCGCATGCATGAGCCTACAAGGGAGTGATTGCAGTTTTTTTTTGACCAATTTGTGCCAGCAACTGCGAGATCTAAGCCAATTTTTTAGGGTTGGCCATGAGAACAATGGCCAGAACTTGATGAGACTTTCCAGAATGATGAATGACACTCAAACAAAGTTTTTAACATGAAACTTAGACAAGTACTTGACCTAACCCGGTCTAACCATGACATTCATTCCGTCAAACACATTGAGAACATGAGATATACAAGTCTTGAATGAATATCTGAGCATAGAGATATGAAACTTATCTCAGGTTTACCAAGAAGGACTGATGCCCTCTCACAATAGCTGTAATAATATCTATTAGGTCATGCTTTCAATAACCATTCATTTATAAATCAAACATGATAGGAGCCATAACTTGAATATGTCATAAAACCATTCCTATAACCAACATATAACCAGATAATTAACAATGATAAAATAACCATTAAAACCACATAATAACAAGTATAATTACTCATGAAATACAGGGGGAACTTAACTCTTATTGACATATGCAAAAGCCAACCTAGTTAGGGACTTCCATGTACCACCCAACCATAGATTGGGTTGAACCAAATATTTTTTTTTTTTTTTTTTTTTTTTTTTTTTTTTTTTTTTTTTTTTTTTTTTTTTTTTTTTTTTCAGCTCAAGCATCCCTGTACTAGATTCAAGCATGATATGGATTCTGGGATAAACTAATCCATAAAAAAACCAAGGGAATCTAGAGGTTAAACCACCTCCACCCTTACACTACTGTGATCTCACCTAAAGCGGTCCCAAGATCAAAAAAACAAACCGAGCTTGAATGTCTTAGTATTCCTTCACCATCCCTTAAGGAATTTTCTTATCTCCACCCACCTGTTGAGAGATTCTTGGAGAAACCATCTCCACTCCCAACCCTTGGGATTTTCCTAAGATCACCTCATCCAGATCCAAAACCTTCTGTAATCCACAGCTTAACCAAGAATTAATACCATCACACGATGGCTATCCGGGAATCGAAAGGCAAGGCTGAAATCAATGTCAAAACCTGGAAAAACCCATGCCACTAACAACAAATGAACCAAACACACACATGCATATATCATGCATGCCAAAACCAACTAGGAAATCATACATGGAACTTGTTACCTATAAGTATTCCTATTGAAGTTTCTTGATCCAAACTTTCCTTGCTTGATCCTTATTTTCCTTGTACTTCCTTTTCTTGCTTACTTTCCTTCTCTTCTTGGTGCTCTTCTCCTCTTTGAAACCAATTCCAAAACTCCACTAAGAAAAAGCCTTAAACTGATGCTCTGATGCCTTTTTATTATTGATGACTCTAATTTCTTCATTTTCCCTCTATTTTCCTTCAAAGTCGTCCTTGAATGCATGTTGTGACCTTTCACCTTCCTTTTTTCCTAATTTCCTTTATTTTCATAAATAAAATGCCAAAAATGCCTTTTTGCATTTTCAAAGCCTTTGTTAATTTCCCCTTAGCCATAATAAACAACAAGTGATGCCCACTAGGATGTTTTGCCCAACATTCAACTTGGAATATGTGTCCCATGATCTTGGTTTTATTTTTCCTTTATTAACTTTATTACATAAACTTTTAACCCAGGGTTGTTACAATCATGATTTACTTTTACCTTGAAGTGTCTTCGCATTAGGTAAGGGTGCCATTGCTTCAGAGCATGTAGTATTGCCAACATTTCCTTCTCATAAATAGGTTTGTGTAAATAATTTCCCTTGATTGGATGACTTTAAAAATCAATGGTCTTCCTTCTTGCATTAAAACAACACCAATTCCATTTCATGAGGCATCACATTCCACCATAAAGGTTTTTGTGAAGTCTGGAGTAGCTAAAACTGGAGCTTGTCACATTACCTCTTTAAGATGTTCAAAGGACTTAGTTGCTTCCAAAGTCCAAAAAAATGCATCTTCTTTAGTATTTTTGTTAGAGATGTTTCTATTTTCCCATAATTCTTAACAAATTTGCAATAATACCCTATTAACCCGAGAAATCCATGAAGAGGCTTTAGGGTTATGGGGATTTTTCATTCCTTGGTGACTTTAATTTTGTTAGGATCTACCTTAACGCCCTCAAGAGATACAATATGGCCCTTATATTCCACCTCTTGTACCCCAAAGAAACATTTGGAGGTTTTTGCATACGATTGTTTCTCCTCTAATAGTTTGAGCACCCTGTCAACATGTTGAACATGATCCTTCCAAGACTTGTTGCATATTAGTATATCATCAAAATATACTAACACAAATTTTCTAAGGAAGGGTTTGAAAATGGAATTCATTAAACCTTGAAATGTGGAAGGTGTATTGGTAAGGCCAAAAGGCATGACCAAAGATTCATAATGACCTTCATGAGTTCTGAATGTTGTTTTTGGGATGTCTTCAATCTTCATTCTAATTTGATGATATCCTGAACAGAGATACAACTTGGTGAAGTAAATTACTCCATGTAATTCATCCAAGAATTCATCATTGACAGGAATGGGAAATTTATCTTTAATAATGAGCTTGTTGATCTCCCTATGATTCAGACACATATGCCATGATCCATCCTTCTTGTGTACCAATACTACTGGAGTAGAGAAAGAACTTTGGCTAGGTTGAATTATCCCTGCCTCTAACATTGATGCAACCATACGTTCAATTTCAATCTTTTGGGCATAGAGATATCTGTAAGGTTTGATGTTTGGAAGAAAGCTTCTTGGAATCAAGCGAATAACATGATCATGATCGTGAATAGGTGGGAGGCCTTTAGGAGTCTCATATACCTTGGAACGATTGTCCAAGATTCTTTGGATATTTGGAGAAACTAATTATTTCGATGTTTGAACATCTAATGAGCATAATTGTGCAATTATGTCTCATTGTTCTTTCTTCAAAATCTTTATCATTCCAATAGAGTTGATTATCTTCCCTGGTTTCCCTATGATGCTCCTTAATTCAATTTCCTTTCCTTCCCAGGAAAATTACAAGAAAAGTTTTGGAAAATTAAAAGCTATCATCCCCAAATATTGTAATAGTTGGACTCCTAATACAACATCAACACCACCCATTGGAATGGAAAGCATTGAATTATTCAATACATATTCCCCCATGGTTAGATTTATATTATGGCACTTCCCTGAGCAATTTATCATTCCTCCATTTGCAACCATCACTTGACACTTTGGTGTTGGATATAGAAAGCAATTCAATTCCTTGTCTATCTTACAATTAATACAATTATGGGTACTGCGAGAATTTATCAGCACTATTACCTTTTTTTTCTTGATATATCCTTCTATCTTGAGAGTTTGAGGAGTGGTAATTCCTTCCAATGCATTATAATATATGGTCGGATTCATTTCTTCTTTCTCTGGGGTAGGTTTCTGGTGTATATCCTCTTCTTTTGATGTTTATTGTTCATTTTCTTCCTCCTCTTCACAATCTATGTAAAATAATTTATTTTCAACACACTTGTAACCCTTATTGTATTTGTTATCACAACTGTAACAAATCCCTTTTGCTCTTTTTTCCTCCATTTGTTGTGGTGTCAACCTTGTTTGTTGTGGGACACCATGAGTAGCAACACGTCCATATTTATATTGTGATTGGTAGACTTCCTTGTTGCCATAATTTTGCTTTCAACTTTTCTTGTCACCTTGAATGCCTTCTCCAATGAATCAGGTTCTCAAAGGCGAACCTCATGTTGGATGTTATCCTTTAGATTCCCTAAGAAGACATCAATCATATGCTCCTCTAGAATATCATTTACCTTGATATTCAATCTTTGAAATTCATCAATGTGCTTTGCCATTGAACCCTTTATTTTGAGATTTATCAATTGTCTAAAGAAGGTATTTCTCTTTGTATCCTCGTAATGTGCTACCAATTCTTTCGTAAAAAATGTCCAAGTAACAATTGATTTATGAGAACAAATCCATCAATACCACACAAACTTATTTTGTTCTAAATATAAAGATGAAATGTCTACCTTTTGTGTGTGTGACACATCGTGTAGATCAAAGAATTGCTCCACCTGTAATATCCATGTTACCAGATCCTTGCCATCAAACTTCCTCATATAAATCTTTGGAATTTGGTTGGTCTTTAACCCAATGTTAGAGTCTCTAAAATCATGATTCACATTCTTTTTGTTTTCATCGTGACCTTCATGGAATACCTTGTATCCATTACGAATCATTTCTTGTAGCAACTTTGTCAAACCTTCCATTTTTTATTTAAACCATCCTTCAAACCTTCCATTTCCCCTTTTGTTTTACATTATATACCATCCACTTTCCCTTTTAAACCATTCATATTAATATTCATCATTCCAATTCGTTTTTTGTTACTCTTTGTGGGAGCGAAATTTGTTGCACTTGGTCTCGTAATTTTGATATATCATGTTGCATTTCTTCCTCTTTTTCATGTGTCATATTAGATATTTATAGTTGCTTATTGGGTGTGTCCATTTTTATGTTTCAAGGCATATTGGAACAAAATAATGATATATATACTTCATTATGCCCTTTGAATCACTTCAAACTGATTTTTCACACAAAAGTTATGCGAACTAAAAATATACACACCATTTTGCTTGTTTATTGCAGCTTGATCTTGAAATTGTTGTATCTATGTAATTTTGGCTCTCTAAGATCTAAATTTTCATCCCGTGGTATCCCTAAGAGTCTTATTTCCAAATCAACAATTCAAATAGAAATTGGATTCTTCAAGATAAAGTTATTCCCAATCTCCCACAATGACCTGATTATGGACCATTTAGTAAAGTGAACTTGTACGGAATTCCACGTGTCAATGTTTCAACCTTTGGACCTTAAAATGATACATGAAAAGCTACAGTCTGTTCACTTCCATTCACATCTTACGAAATTCAAATCCAATGCTCGTAGAGGAAGTTATGATGATTTTCCCTAGGTCACCTATTTGAGACTGAATTATGAAGCATGCAAAAACCCTAACTTCTTTGGACCATATCTCATAAAATACAACGAACCAAGGTTTGAATTTTTTACATGAAGTTCACCACAATTTTACCTCTGTGTGGTCGAAATTTCGGCTTCTAAAGCTTAGTATAAAAAAAAAAATTATAGCAAAAATTCCAAGATGACCTATTTGAAGCAGCGAAGCCCTGGAATCCAAAGCTTTAATACCAAATGTAATGCAACCAGGTCACAAAATAGAAGAAAAAATAGATCAACAAATTGAAAATTAACCTCTTCTAAGGGGTAAACCTCCTTTACATCACATCAATTAACAATTCTTGGATGATTCAAATGACAATACCTCCTTGGTATATGTAGGAGTCTAAGGGGTCACAATATAATCAAAGCCTACATAACAATAATAATCTATGGGCACAACAACAAAAATAGTGGGCTTCTATTGGGAACAAAAATAATAATATGGCAACTACATGGGCATAATAATAAAAATAATGGGGCTATACTATTATTATAGGGACCTAACATGAAATGTGTTCTTCTCGGCTACATTTCCAACAGGCTATCAAGCATGTTAAACAGAGATTGTATGCAAAAGTTACAACCCTAGGATATTGACATACCGACTAACCCGCTTCCAATCACAAAAAAAAATTCATTCCATCTCCTATTGTTAGGTTATTGGATGTTTATGGTTTCATCATTGCTTCTTTATGTTAAAAAGGGTCTTCCAACCTCATTGCACTCTAATGAATGCATGTAGTCATCACATCTCTTCTCAAGGATAGGCTAACACCATTCGAGTGAGTTTGTTTCATTCCATATTTTATAGTTTTAGGATGTTCCATCAATAAGAACCATTACATGCAATGAGTCCAATTTTGGGACCTCTCCTTCTTGACTTTCACTCTCTTCCTATTGCCTTCTTATAAGGTGTATTTTTTATGGAGTCAACTTTAACTATTCTGTTAGTTACGTATTTATTAAGTTCCCTTTTACATAAAAAAAAAAAAATTGACTTATGACTTGTACATCCAAACTTATATTATATACACCAATTGGCTATAAGAACAAAGACATTAAAAATACCACCAATAAAGCTCAAAAAAGGAGGCCTCCCTCCTCTCACAATTCACAACCTATCAAAGGAAAGGCTTATCTTCCATGTATTCAAGGTGTCACTAATAAAATTGTCAAATTTCTAAGTAAAGACCTCATTTCTTCCTTCAAACCCTTTATTACCATCAAACAAAAGATGAGGTCTGTCAAAGATAGGATTGACCACCTTCAGCTCAAAGGTGTTTATAAAGTGGATTTATCCTTCAGGAAGTGTTGTAATGGAGGAATCAAGAGAACATGTAAATTCAAATTGAAAGAACATGGAGCTGACATAAAGAATGGCTACATTAGATTCTCTACCCTAGCAAAAGACTCTACCAAAACAAGGTGCCATATATTTATTGAAAACAATGACATCCTTGCTAAAGAAAGTCATTGATACAAAAGAAAATATAGAGAGGCTCTCGAAATGATAAATCATCCTCATAATCTCAATAGGGATGGTGGTTTGGAAGTTAGTTACAATTGGCTCTCTTTACTCACATTGCTCTGCTCATAATTCGGCCTACTCTGTCCTTTTATTCTATTTTTCTTTTCATTTTCCCTTTGTGGTCATTTCCTTCCCTCACTCCTTTTCTCCTCCCCTCTAGATTTCTATTATGTTGTTCTTGTCCCCTCTCACCCCATTTTCCCTTTTTCTTTCTTTCCTTTTCTCTCTCTTCCCCCTTTCTTCCTTTTTTGTGTTTTAGCCTCGAACTACCCTCCCCTTCTTCTTTTTCCTCTTCTTTCTCTCCCTTTCTATTATTCTGTTGGATCCTCCTTTCCTTTTGACTTATTTCTCCTTCCCTCTCCATATCACGCCTTCCCTTTCTATTCCTTCTTCTCTTCTCCTCCTTCTCTTCTCTCTCTCTCTTTCTCTCTCTTTCCGTTGTTTTCCTTTGTCCCCCTCACCCTTTGGCATGATTGTATATATTTTTCCTCCATGGCCCTTGGCTTTCCTCTTTTGTATTTATCTCCCTTGAGCTTCTCCCCTCCCCTTCACTTTGTCTTTCCCTTTCTTGTCTAGTCTCTTTCATTTGTGAGCTTATGTTTGTTTTTACCTTTGGCAAGTTCTAGACCGTTTTAGTCTTAACATAAAATTATCCCTCATATCATTAACCCCCTTTATTATTCATTATAATTTATTAATGCTCTTTATCTAGATATTAAAGATAAAATCTAGGTCCTACAACTATAATACTTTATTCAAAGCCATAATAAATAACAATGGTCAAAAAGGACAAAAGAAAAAACCTTCAGAACATAGCTGGAAAATGAGATTGAGTGAAGAAGAATTCACAACATGGAAAAAAAATCAGAAAAGACATTGTCTCTACTTTGATGGGGCTTCAAAACATAATCCCAAGAAGGCAGGGGTAGGGGGAATTATCCTCGATTTGGATGGGAAAGAAATTGTTACTTATGAATGGGGACATGGAGAAGCTTCAAATAATAAGGCTACAGCCTACAGCCTATTAATGGGAACAATAATAATAAAAAAAAGAATGATACAAGACCCCATTATAATAGGAGACTCAACCATAATAATAGAGGCAATGGCTCGACACAAAAATCCCAACAATGAATTCATGAATAAAGTGTACAGGAGAATCAGGAAGAATTTAGAAGGCTCAGGAGATTCGATTTTCAGACATGTTTTGCGAACTCATAATCAACAGGTAGACCATTTTGCTAATCAAGCAGTTAAAAGATCTGAAGGAAGCACTCGGGAAAACAAAGAGGAATATCACACCTTTGTTCCATAAGTCCATCCAAAGGATAACAAGCATGAACCCTTTCAAAAATAAGAAACAACGAGTATTCCCAAAAGAAAAGAAAAGAAAAAAAAGACAACAAGATTTCAACAAAAAGAATATCATTGTAAAAACAATCAGAGGGTCACGAGAATCTAGAGGAAAAATCAAAGAAGATCAAAAAATATCAAGTGTTCTGGTAGCAAGGCCGATTGTGATCAACTTCATAGGAATCAAACAATCTATCTCATCAATGAAAGGCATTAGATAGCTCTTAGCCTTTTTAAATACATTTGGAATTGTAATATCCCCCACAACTCCATTCCCAGGCAAACGTGTTTGCTTCATTCACCCCTTACAGCCTCTGCTCTACTCCAAGCATCTTCGCCCTCACTAAGTCCCATTTCAACCCCTCTTCAGTACCCTCCTGCTCTACATATCGTCTTCACTCTAATTAAGCCCTCGGCCATCTATAGGTCAGTTGTTGTGCAAAATTACAGTCACCCTCTTCACCTCGCTCACTCCTTCACTAGAAATCACCTTCGCCCTCTGTTTACTCCCTCCCTCTCAGCGCCACTCCTCCCTGCTTGTCACCCTTAGGAATGCCAAGTTACATCCTCCCTAGCAAGCAGTAAAGATTGTCATTGCAAAAGACTTGTAGGCAGCTACAACAGAAGAAGGACTAATATAGGTAACACAAGGCACAGGAAGCACAACAACACAAGGAACAACAAGCAGCTCAATAGGAATAAGAGGAAAGCAAATCAAATGGAATTCAACCCCATTGAAAAGGCAACAAGGAATGATGCATGCCCGACATGCAAAGCGAACAAATTCATGATTAATCGACTCCAAGAATCACTGAAAGATATCAGGTCTGAAATGAAAATGGAGTATAGCTATCAAAAGAGGAACATGGAAATGCAGAAGAAGATATCATGGCTTTTAAAAATAAATGCAAGCATTTAGAGGAGGCAGTGACATACTTCAAAAACAACAACATGAGCCAAGAAGGCAAGAACTTTGTTAACTATGACAAGAAGAAACAACCTTCTCAGGAGCAGTCAGTTTACAAGCCATGAAAAATTATTAGAGAATCAATGTTATGTAAATTTTCTTTATTAGTAGGTCAATATGTAAGGCAGTACTCAAGAATAGCCATAGAAATCTATGAAATTTTGAATACATGCACACGAGAAGGGAATGTGCTCCCAGTACATTCTCAATGCTTAGTTTCTTTCTATCCTACAGTCGATTGTAATAGGAGCTTGCTCCACCACAACTTTTGGTAATATATCCACTATCCAATCTTTAAAAAAAAAAAAACTATAATAATTTATTAATTGCACCCTCTTTTATTGAAATCATTATATATTAATCTTAATTATAAAATAAAATGTTGTAATTAATTATATTTCCCTTTAATTCTTATTTTTTTATAGTGTCCTAGGCTTATGCATTTAATTAGTTTTATACTTTATAACTTCTCTTCTTTTAATTAAAAAGTTTTAGAAACTTATGAATGTAACAAATTTTATTCCCATTAACATAATATAATGGATCCATAAATTAATAAATATATATTAATATAAGATAACATATTTAAAATACTTTTGATTACTCTTAATAATATCCTTTGTAGCAATATTTACTCTCCCATATTAATTTCATTCAATGGGATTTCTTCATTCCGGATGTGTGTGTGCGCACGCGTGTGTGTACTTTATTTTTCTATGGTTTTTTAGGGTTTTCCTATAGTTTTTTTGCCCCCTTTAATTTCCCTAACCAATATGGATTTGTGTTTGCTCTCATGTTGCTCATTTCGTACTTTTCCGCTCCCCTCGACAACTCTCTCTCAACAAAATTGATCATGATGATGAATCTTGTTCTAGATCCGAAATGTCAATCAACAAAATGGACATTATGGGTTATTCTCCTATTCTATAATCCAAAACAAAAACAACCACAAAAAATATATTAACATAAACTATATTTTCTCAAATAGTCTAAGAGAGGTCAATGGGCTTCTAGTTAATTTGTGCCAGAAATTAGATCAAAGTCCCTAAGGTAGTAACACACACTTTTAACTAAGTAATAAATACCTCTGTGTCCACAAAACACTTCCTAATATTCTATCCTATTGCTTAATTTACCTTAGAAGCCATATTTACCATTTTAAAATCATTGTGCTCATAGGGTACCAACCCACATTTTTCCAATGCATGTGATGAAATGAAACTATATGTTGCACTAGGATTGATCGAGCTTTTAATTTTAATGTTGTTTATTTTACCTGGTGACTCCACCACAATAGATTGATGTTCAACCCAATGGTATTTAACTGAGGCATATATTTAGTGGTTACTGCGTGTCTTTCCCATTAAGATCTTCACTTCTTTGTGTATATTGTTGATTTGTGACTTTCGGAAATCCATTGGTAATGAGATCCACTATGTCCCCGATAGATAATGTAGGATGAAACATTCATGTTGTTTTGTGGATACCTCTAAGATGATTTAATGCCCCAACTAATGATTCCCAAAGAATGTCTTAGACTCTCACAAGTCACTTATGAGGCTTAAGATGTTGCACTTGCTTCCATTGAAACACCTACCACAAAAACTATGGGTGTAGCTCTGTTGCAATAAGGAGGTGGCTTGGAATTTCCTCCACTAGAGAAGGTCTAAGGGACCTTCTCCAAAAAAATTAACTAATATAGAATGATAAATCTTATGCCCCCTTTGTGATCCCCTTTAGTATCCAAAAATTCTTCTGCACAACAACTATTTTCAACTCCTTTGGAAATCAAAGATAGAATTTGCATTTGCATATGAGCCTTATCTTTTGATTTAGCCTGTGCACAAAGTGATTTTCCTATCATGGATCAATGTCCATGTATGAGACAAACTTTACTAGTGCTATGAACCTTTTCTTATATTCCTCCATTGTTTAACCTCCCTAAACCAAGGCATGAAAAGCTCCTACTTACTACTCTTTATAGAATGTAACCTCTTTTAAAATAAATCCCATGAGAAGGTGTCTAGAGTGAGAGCAAGTGTTTTTCAATGTTTCTGTCAGGCCAGGCAGTAACTCCATTAAGCAAAAACTGATTCGTGTATTCATTCAATCGGGTAGGTCTGTTATATACACGAGGGAGAGACTGTTCAGTTCATCTCCCGATGACTGTTCACATTTCTCATTTGTTTATTTACATATATTTACCCAATCACAAGGATTAGTTGTCGACATCCCCCCCCCCCCCCCCCCCCCGCCTTAATCTGAAGCGATGTGGTGAGTCCAAGCATCGTTCTGAATCGTCAGTTTTTCTCTTCCAAAGCTTTGGTGAAGGTGTCACCAATTCTCATTTGTGAACAATGACGGAGATGGATTGTTTTGGCTCAACATGATGTCGAATCAGATGATATTTAGTATTGATGTGCTTTGTTCGATCATGAAACTTTGGGTTCTTGGCCAACTTTATTGCAGAGGTGTTGTCAATCATGAGTGGAGTTGATTGTACTTATTTTACTTGCAAATCTTCAAGAATTTTCCTAAGCCACACAATTTCTTTTGTTTCTTCAGTTGCTGCCACGTATTCTACTTGTGTTGTGGAATCTACTGGAACTGATTGTTTGCGTGATCTCCAGGAGACAGCTCCTTATCCAAGACTCATAGCATATCCTGAAGTAGACACCCCTGTTTCTTTGTCTCCATCGAAGTCTGAATCAGAGTGTCTGATCAAGCTGAATTCATCCACCTGTGTGTACATGATTCCAAAGTCTTGAGTTCCCTTCAAGTACTTTAGAACTCTTTTTGCAGCAGACCAATGTCCCTCACAAGTCTTTTGCATAAACCTGGAGAGAATACCAACAGTGAATGAAATGTCTGGTCTGGTAGTATTTAGGTAGTTGAAACTTACTACAAGTTGTCTATACTTTGTTGCATCCTCAAATTCCTTTCCTTCAATAGATGTAAGCTTTAAGTTTTGTTCCATTGGAGTAGTAAGAGGATTGCACTCTGTCATGCCAAACCTGCTCAATAGATCTCCAATGTATTTTTTTTTAGAAAGAAATATGGACTTTGGATGTTGGGTTACTTCAATGCCAAGATAGTAATGAAC
>APFE031036888.1:0-21218 GCA_000404065.3 Pinus taeda | reverse complement strand
CAAAGTAAAGAAAACCAGCAGCACGTTAAAGGAGGAGGAGTTCACTACAGTGGACAAGAGAAGGAAGGCATCATTAGAACAAATGGTGTGGAAGAGAGACTAGTGGATAGTATCAAGAATTCTGCTGAGAATTCGAATCAGCATACTGATATGCTGATAGAGGAAGAGGAAATAGAGCAACAAACTGAAATGTTTCCAAAGAAAGAAGAGGCACCAAGACCTCATACTTTTAATTTTAACAAGTGCTTTGTGAATGCAGGTTTTGTTGCAATTTCTGGAGGAGATTTGGCACAAGTGAAAAACTAAGTAAAGATGGAAGAATAAGACTTCATGGAATAATTCAATCCATGGAACAAAGATGTTAAATTGCTGGAGAAAATGCTAAACAGTCATGATTCAATCATGAAAGAGGGTAAGGATGATAGGGAGGTAATAAAAATGGCAGCAAGTAAAGTAAGAGCAAGTAAACCAAATAATAAAGCAAGTAAAAGAAAAGTCAACATAGAAGATAGAAACAGTAACTTGAAACAAAGAGAAGAAGATAGAAGTAAGAAGTAGACGATGGACCAGCCCAAAGATATGTTGGACATAGAAATTGAAGAAATGTGGCAGCAGATGCTGCAACAATTCAAAGGGAGGACAATGGTAACAACAACAAGAAAGATCAATAAGAAGTTGAACCTGATTGACAGGTAGAAGAAAATGGAGTAAAATACAGCAGAAGTGCAGTGGAAGCAAATGAATAAAGCATCTAGATAGTTACCAAACAAAGTGTGGGATCCAGGAAGATAAGACCAAAAGACACATGATTAGGAGATCATGAATATTTTCTACTTTGGGAGTTTGATGCAGGAAAATTTAGCCCAAGGAAAATCATTGGAAATAGTATACATAGAGGGTCATGCATTTTAGAAAATAGTTTTCCTAAGTATCAAGTTAAGGAAATGTTTAGGCCTTTAAGTGTGATTTAATTAGATAATGGGAGAATATGTAAATGCTCTAAAAAATAAATAAATGAGAATATGACTGGTAGAAGTAAAATCCAACTCTTAAAAAGTTCCATGATTCTAGGAATAAGAGAGAGAGATTTTAGGCATTAAATGGGAAGCTAATAAGAAGAATTTTCTATTTTAAAATAGAGGAAAATATGGAATGGATAAAGTGTTAAGGAGATTTATTTGCCACATATGTATACATGCAGAGAGCTTTAGGGGTTTTGTTAGAGGGGTGATCAGATCCTCCGATGATCCAATCCAATGCATTCTTATAAATAAGTGAACAAGCGTGTTCAATAAGAGGAGGCCACTAATAGGAAATCAGGCCTATGTGTGTGTGCGCGTGTGAGACCGAAGAGTCTCGAATGTAATCATTGCTTCTTATATTAATATAGGTAGATTTAAAGTATTCCATGTATGAGTTTACTGTGAATTCGTAGGTTTTGCAACAGGTTGCACGTAGAATTCTAAAGGACGTAGAGGGATGGATTGATTCAGAGGAATCACAATGGATTTTGAATCCAAGTCAAGACAGAGAGGAAGCTTTGGAGGAATGGTGTAGCAAGGATGTGCTTAATATTTAAGCTCAGAGAAGCTGATCCATGGAAGGCAGAGTTCTCAAGAAGAAGAAGAGAAAGAGAAGCATGATTTAGAAAATTTGAAAGGGGCCAGCAAGTCCAATTGGAGCATCAGAGCGAAGTTTGAAGAGAAGGAGTGAAGTTAATCCTTTGTGAGAATGAGTTGAGTAGTAGAAGAGTGGAAAGTATAACTTTTGAAGAAGCTAGACTACAAAGAAGAAACTGAAGAAAATGTCAAAAGACTAAGTATAGAGAGTTGAGTGGAAAAGTGAAGGATGGACACTCAACAACTATTGGATCATTAAGATCAATGGCTGAGATTAAATCACCACAGTGAAAAGCCTTTTAAACTCTTCAGAGTGAGTCATTGAGTTATAGCGATGAGCGATTGCCGAAGAAATGAGGACCATCGGATCAAGATCCAGATCAATGGTCCAAATCTAATTGCATATCGAAGCTAGCAAAGGAATGGCGACAATGGATAGCGATAAAGTGAATTGGAGGTATAGGGATATTGAAATTAGCGTATGGAGAAGACTTATGATAATACAAAGGGCCGATGGGTAGCGGAGACGACACTTTTATAGACACGGGTTCAATGGATTTGAAGTCCATTATATATGTTTTGGGGTGTTTTCCTTTGTAAACAAGATAGTGAAGAATAAAGCGCCGATATTGTATTTCCCGGGTTTTCAGGGAAATCGCATATTAAGAAATGGAAGGCATATATATACATATATATAGATATATATGTGGCCATGGAATATAGCCGATAACGATTGTGATGAGGTTTAGCCTCAAAATCTGCACTGAAGCCGTACGTAAAGTGAAAAATAGTATATTTGTGTAAGTTTCCTTTGTAAACGTATTTACGCATATAGAATGGTTTGATGTGTTAAATATGTATTAGCCAATAGGTTGAGAGTACTAATTATATATATATATTATATATTGTATATATATATATGTAGTTTGTATGTATGTAGTGTATGTATGTCTGTAGTATGTATGTATGTATGTATGTAGTATGTATGTATGTTGTATGTATGTATGTATGTATGTATGTATGTATGTATGTATGTATGTATGTATGTATGTATGTATGTATGTATAACAATGGAGGGATATGAAAAAAAGGCTTCATTAAGTCTCATATGAAGGTTATAAGAGTGGATAGAGTTCCGATAGGAGATAATGTTGGGGTTATTGGGTTCCGATTCAAAGGAACTAGTGATGAAGGGCCTTACCCATATATAAATATAAAGTTTGACTTATTTGTGAGTCTATTGCCTGGGACAGTTGTGTTAGGAACTCTTATGAAATCTGCGGGTATGGGTGTGGGTGTAGCCCTACACCACTGTGACCTATCTGTAATTATCTCACACACTGCTCACTAACCTCTGAAATAACTGTGCAATCCTGAAGGAGATGAATTCCTTCTGCATGGATGAGTTTCCTTTATAAGAAAATCCCTCCAACTGATAGTACAATGTCCCTGTCTTTAATATCAACTGGGTCTCTATCTGAACTGACATGCATGAGTTATTTCTGAGAGAATATTCAGTTATCCTGAGAACACTAGTTGCATGCATCCATGAAATAACTGACTAAACTCACAATTAGTTCCTCCAAATGTTTGGAACTAATTTAACTAGAATTAACTCAGTTAACTGAGCTCACTAATTACAACTCAAATACAAATCATCTTGATCTCCTTAATTAGGGAATAACTTCCTCAATCAAAGGGATAACTCTTGCATGTCTTCATAGAGACTTCATGTTTGAATTTCTCCAACTAATTAACTTAAGATGAATTAATTAATTGTTTTTCAAGTAGCTGGTGAGACTAAGTTCGAATTTTAATTCAAGGACAAATTCAAATTGGAATATTCTAAATGCTATTTTTATCATTTCTTATTGCTATTCTCAACACTCCCTCTCAACAAGAAATTAATTCAACTCTATCTCAATCCTGAACCTTTGGAATGTTCTGCATGCAACAATTATCTCTAGTATTGTTGCTCTAGCAACTCAGAAACAAAAAAAAAACATCTAACCTAAATCAAAATGATGTCTTTGTCATCAAAGTCTCTGACTACTATTGCCTCTGTCGACTGAAAACTTTTTGCTTCTATTGACTCGGCCTTTTTGCATTGTTCTCAATCCTTCTCTGTGCTCTTCAGTATCTGACTGCTCTAGCCTCTATCACTTTGATCTCTGACTGCATCAATCCCACTCATTCTTCCCGCTACTATGTACTTTGGGCTCTCGTAACAACATACGATCTATGAGATAAAACCTCTCAATGGACCCTACCCAATTTCCACCTTCTTGGGACTATCACTTCACATCGCCCCACCTCACACCTGGAGGTATGGCTGCATGTGATCCCTCTGCTGACTTGGCTTGAAATTCCCCCCCACTAGAGGTCTTTGCATGAGTGGATTCCTCCACTCGGTCTACTCTCAACATCTCCAATTGTGGCTCCTCCATAATTGTTTGAGACTTCTTCTAGGGTTGCATGTTGAGAGGTAATTTACTCTCCCTCTTAACCACCAAGTATCTGACCTTTACCTTGTTCTTTAAGGCTTTGCATGCATCTTCTACCTCAAATGCATACAAGTTCTTAGCTAGCACACCAATCTGTTTCATCTTTCTCGCCATCACGAAATTTTCTGGAAAAGGAGCTGATTTAAAATCAATTATATCTCCCTCATCCGAACTTCGATTCAACAGATTTTTTTTTTTTGAATTTGGGTATTTTTTCACAAAGAATCGATATCTTCTATTTGTTTCTGAAAATTTTTCACAGAAAAAATTAGATCTGCTCTGCAAACTCATGGCCCAATTTGTTTCTTCGAATTCTCTTCTTCATATACTATTCACTGCTCCAATAATATTGGCTCTGATACCATGTAGAATTTCCCATTATAGATCACCTAATAATGCAATATACAAAAGCAAAATACTTGATCTACTTCTACAAACAAACTTGCAAAAGCTTAAATGATTTTGAGCAAGATCAAATAGAACACATATAACAGAGAAGAAGAAATCATACACATGAAACACAGAATAATACTTTAGGGAAAGCCTCAGCTAAATAACCCCACTATTTGTATTATCACACAAGTAGAAATATCTCAAGATTACACAATGTTTTAGATCACAAGCTATCCAGCTCTCAATACAATCCCTCAACGCTTCTCATAGATAGTCAAAGGCTTCTCACAAACCTTCTCCTCTGCCCTCCAAGCCTCCTATTCCCTTGCGCATTTTCTCCTGGGTCCTCCAGCTACTACTTATGTGTAATTACCTCACACAGTGCTCACTAACCTCTGAAATAACTAAGCAATCCTAAAGGAGATGAATTCCACCTACATTGATGAGTTTCCTTTATAGGAAAATTCCTCCAACTAATGGTACAATGTCCCTGTCTTTAATCTCAATTGGGTCTCTATCTGAACTGACATGCATGAGTTATTTACAAGAGAATATTCAATTATCTGGAGAACACTAGTTGCATGCATGCATGCATTAACTGACTAAACTCATAATTAGTTCCTCCAACTTTTTGGAACTAATTTAACTACACTTAACTTAGTTAACTGAGCTAACTAATTACAACTCAAGTACAACTCATCCTTATCTCCTTAATTAACGGATAACTTCCTCAATTAAAGGGACAATTGTTGCATGTCTTCACAAAGATTTCATGTTTTAATTTATCGAACTAATTAACTCAAGATGAATTAGATAAGTTTTTTCAAGTAGCTGGTGAGACTAAATTCAAATTTTAATTCTCAATTTTAATTCAGGGACAAATGAAAATTGGAATATTTTGAATGCTATTTTTAACATTTCTTGTTTCTTTTCTCAACACTCCCTCTCAACAAGAAAGGTATTCAACTCGATCGTGACCCTGAACCTTTGGAATGTTCTGCATGCAACACTTATCTCTAGTTTTGTTGCTCTAGCAACTTAGAAACAAAAAAGACATCCAACCTGAATCAAAATGATGCCTCTGTCATCAATCTCTAACTACTATTTCCTTTGTTGACTAAAAACTCTGCGCTTCTGCTGACTCAGCCTTTCTACACTGTTGTCAATCCTTCTCTTTGCTCTTTAGTATTTGACTACTCAGACTTTATCACTTTGATATCTAACTGCATCAATCCCACTCATTCTTCCCGCTACTATGTACTTTGGGCTCCCGTAACAAGGTCTGATCCATGAGATAAAACCTCTCAATGGAACCTGCCCAACTTTAGCTTTCTTGGGACTATCACTTCACATCGCCCCACCTCACACTTGCACGTATGGCTGCACGTGATCCCTTTGCTGACTTAGCTTGAAATTTTCCCCTACTAGAGGTCTCTGCATGATTGGATGCCTCCACTTAGTATCCCCTCAACATCTCCAATTGTGGCTCCTCCACAATTGCCTGAGACTTCTTCTGGGGCTGCATGTTGAGAGGTAATTTACTCTCCCTCTCAACGACCAAGTATCTAACCTTTTCCTTTCTCCTCAAGGCTTTGCATGCATCTTGTACCTCAAGTGCATACAAGTTCTTTGCTAGCACAACAATCTATTTCATCTTTCCTGCCGTCATGAAATTTTCTGGAAAAATAGCTGATTTTAAATCAACGATATCTCCCTCATCCGAACTCTGATTCAAATTTTTTTTTTGAATTTGGGTTTTTTTGCAAGGAATCCATATCTACTATTTGTTTTTGAAAATTTTGCACAAATAATTTCATACCTGTTCTGCAAACTTGTAGCCCAATTTTTTCTCTTTTTCGAATTCTCTTCTTCGTATATTGTTCACTACTCTGATACCATGCAGAATTTCCCACTCTAGATCACCTGATAATGCAATATACGAAAGAAAAATACTTGATATACTTCTACAAACAAACGTGCGGAAGCTTAATCGATTTTGAGCAAGATCAAATATAACACATATAACAGAGAAGAAGAAATCATACACATGAAACATAGAAAATACTCTAGCGAAAGCCTCAGCTAAAAAACCCTACAATCTATATTATCATACAAATGGAAATATCTCAAGACTACAAAAAGCTTTAGCTCACAAGCTATCCAGCTCTTAGTACAATCCCTCAATATTTTTCATAGACAGTCAAAGGCTTCTTAGAAACCTTCTAATCTACCCTCCAAGCCTCCTATTTCCTTGTGTAGTTTCTCTTGGGTCCTTAAGCTACCACCTATGTGTAATTACCTCACACACTACTGACTAACCTCTGAAATAACTACACAATCCTAAAGGAGATGAATTCCTTCTGCATGGATGAGTTTCCTTTATAGGAAAATTCCTCCAACTGATAGTACAATGTCCCTGCCATTAATCTCAACTGGGTCTCTATCTAAACTGACATGCATGAGTTATTTATGAGAGAATATTCAGTTATCTGGAGAACACTAGTTGCATGCATGCATGCATTAACTGACTAAACTCACAATTAGTTCCTCCAACTTTTTGGAACTAATTTAACTGGACTTAACTTAATTAACTAAGATAACTAATTACAACTCAAATACAAATCATCTTTATGTCCTTAATTAAGGGATAACTTCCTCAATGCAAGGTATAACTGTTGCATGTCTTCGCAAAGACTTCATGTTTGAATTTCTCCAACTAATTAATTCAAGATGAATTAATTAATTATTTTTCAAGCAGCTTGTGAGATTAAATTATCAATTTTAATCCAAGGACAAAATAAATTTGGAATATTCTGAATGTTATTTTTAGCATTTCTTGTTGCTATTCTCAACACTCCCTCTCAAGAAGAAAGGAAATCAACTTGATCCTGATCTTAAACCTTTAGAATGTTCTGCATGAAACACTTATCTCTATTTTTGTTGCTCCAGCAACTCAGAAACCAAAAAAAAACATCCAACCTGAATCAGAATGATACCTCTGTCATCAAAGTCTCTAACTCCTATTGCCTCTGTCGACTGAAACTCTTTACTTCTGCTGACTTATCCTTTCTGCACTGTTGTCAATCCTTCTCTGCACTCTTCAGTATCTAACTTATCTAGCCTCTGTCACTTTGACCTCTGACTACATCAATCCCACTCATTCTTCCTACTACTATGTACTTTGGGCTCCCGTAACAAGGTATGATCCATGAGATAAAACCTCCCATTGGACCCTGCCCAATTTCAGCCTTCTTGGGACTATCACTTCACATTGCCCCACCTCACACCTGGAGGTATGGATGCATGTGAACCCTCTGCTGACTTGGCTCAAAATTCCCCCCTACTAGAGGTCTCTGCATGAGTGGATGCCTCCACTCGGTCTCCTCTCGGTATCTCCAATTGTGGCTCCTCCACAATTGTTTGAGACTTCTTTTGAGGCTGCATGTTGAGAGGTAATTTACTCTCCCTCTCAACCACCAAGTATCTAACCTTTTCCTTGCTCCTCAAGTATTTTCATGTATCTTGTACCTAAAGTGCATACATGTTCTTAGCTAGCACACCAATCTGTTTCATCTTTCTCGCCGTCATGAAAGTTTCTAGAAAGCAAGCTGAATTTAAATCAACAATATCTCCCTCATCCAAACCCTAATTTAGCCAAAAAAAAAAATTGAATTTGGGTATTTTTTTTGCAATGAATCCATATCTGCTATTTGTTTCTAAAAAAATTGAACAAAAAATTTCAGATCTGCTCTACAAACGCATGTCCAATTTATTTATTTATTCTTACACTTTTTTTGTTCAAATTCTCTTCTTCGTATATTGTTCACTTCTCCAACAAACTTGGCTCCAATACCATGTAGAATTTCCAACTGTAGATCACCTAATAATTCAAGATACAAGAGAAACATACTTGATCTCCTTATACAAACAAACTTGTGGAAGCTTAATTGATTTTGAGCAAGATCAAATAGAAAACATATAATAGAGAAGAAGAAATCATACACATGAAACATAGAAGAATACTCTGAGAAAGCCTCAACTAAAAAACCTCGCTATATGTATTATCATACAAGTGGAAATATTTTAGGATTACACAAAGCTTTAGTTCACAAGCTATCCAACTCTTAGTACAATCCCTCAATTCTGCTCATAAACAATCAAAGGCTTCTCACAAACCTTCTCCTCTGCCCTCCAAGCCTCTTATTTCCTTCGTAGTTTCTCCTGGGATCTCAAGCTGCCCCTATGTATAATCACCCCACACACTGCTCACTAACCTCTGAAATAATTGCGCAATCCTGAAGGAGATGAATTCCTTCTGCATGGATGATTTTCCTTTACAGGAAGATTCCTCCAACTGATAGTACAATGTCCTGGTCTTTAATCTCAACTAGGTCTCTGTCTGAACTGACATGCATGAGTTATTTATCAGAGAATATTCAGTTATCTAGAGAACACTAGTTGCATGCATTCATGCATTAACTAACTGAACTCACAATTAGTTCCTCCAATTATTTGGAACAAATTTAACTGGACTTAACTCAGTTAACTGATCTAACTAATTACAACTCAAATGCAACTCATCCTTATCTCCTTAATTAAGGGATAACTTCCTCAATCAAAGGGATAACTATTGCATGTCTTCACAAAAACTTCATGTTTGAATTTCTCCAACTAATTAACTCAAGATGAATTAATTAATTATTTTTCAAGTAACTAGTGAGACTAAATTCGAATTTTAATTCTCAATTTTAATTCAAGGACAAATTAAAATTGGAATATTATGAACGTTATTTTTTACCATTTCTTGTTGTTATTCTCAATGCTCCCTCTCAATAAGAAAGGAATTCAACTAGATCCCGATCCTAAACCTTTGGAATGTTTTTCATGCAACACTTATCTCTAGTGTTTTTGCTCCAGTAACTCAGAAACAAAAAAAACATTCAACCTAAATCAGGATGATGCCTCTATCATCAAAGTCTTTGACTACTATTGCCTTTTTCGATAAAAAACTCTGCACTTCTACTAACTTAGCCTTTCTGCACTTGTCAATCCTTCTCTCCACTCTTCAGTATTTGACTACTCTAGCCTCTGTAACTTTGATCTCTGACTGCATCAATCCCACTGATTCTTCCCACTACTATATACTTTGGGCTCCCGTAACAAGGTATGATCCATGATATAAAACCTCTCAATGGACCCTGGCCAATTTTAGCCTTCTTGGGACTATCACTTCGCATCATCCCATCGCACACCTGGAAGTATGGTTGCATGTGGTCCCTCTGCTGACTTGGCTCAAAATTTTCCCCTACTAGATGTCTCTGCATGAGTGGATGCCTCCACTCAGTCTCCTCTCAGCATCTCCAATAATGGCTCCTCCAGAATGGTCTGAGACTTCTTCCGGGACTGCATGTTGAGAGGTAATTTACTCTCCCTCTCAACGACCAAGTTTCTAACCTTTGATTTGATCCCCAAGGCTTATAATGCATATTGTACCTCAAGTGCATACAGGTCCTTTGCTAGCACACCAATCTATTTCATCTTCCCCGTCGTCACGAAATTTTCTGGAAAAATAAATGATTTTAAGTCAATGATATCTCCCTCATCTGAACTCCGATTCAGTTCATTTTTTTTTTTGAATTTGGCTATTTTTTCACAAGGAATCCAGATCTGCTATTTGTTTCTGAGGATTTTTCACAAGAAAATTCATATCTTCTCTGCAAACTAGCAACCCAATTTTTTTTTTCGAATTCTCTTTTTTGTACACTGTTCACTGCTCCGATAACCTTGGCTTCGATACCATGTAGAATTTTCACTATAGATCGTCTGATAATGCAGTATGCTAAAGCAAAATACTTGATCTACTTCTACAAAAAAACTTGCGGAAGCTTAATCGATTTTGAGCAAGATCAAATAGAACACATATAACAAATAAGAAGAAATCATACACATCAAACATAGAAGAATACTCTAGGGAAAGCCTCAGCTAAAAATCCCCGCTATTTGTATTATCATACAACTCAAAATATCTCAAGATTACACAAAGCTTTAGCTCATAAGCTATCGAGCTCTGAGTACAATCCCTCAATGCTGCTCATAGATAGTGAAAGGCTTCTCACAAACCTTCTCCTCTACCCTCCAAGCCTCTCATTTCCTTGTTCAGTTTCTCCTTGGTCCTCAAGTTGCCACCTATGTGTAATTACCTCACGCACTACTCACTAACCTTTGAAATAACTGCACAATCTTGAAGGAGATGAATTCCTTCTGCATGGATGAGTTTCCTTTATAGCAAAATTCCTCCAACTGATAGTACAATGTCCCTGTCTTTAATCTCAAGTAGGTCTTTTTCTAAACTGACATGCATGAGTTATTTATGATAGAATATTCAGTTATCTAGAGAATGCTAGTTGCATGCATGCATGCATTAACTGACTGAACTCACAATTAATTCCTCCAACTGTTTGGAACTAATTTAACTGGACTTAACTCAGTTAACTCAGCTAACTAATTACAACTCAAATACAACTCATCCTTATCTCCTTAGTTAAGGGATAACTCTTGCATGTCTTCACAAAGACTTCATGTTTGAATTTCTCCAACTAATTAACTCAAGATGAATTAATTAATTATTTTTCAAGTAGCTAGTGAGACTAAATTTGAATTTTTATTTTCAATTTTTATTCAAGGACAAATTAATATTGAAATATTATGAATGTTATTTTTAGCATTTCTTGATGCTATTCTCAACATCCTTAAGTACTATTCGGAGGCTACATCCCTGAAGGGGAACTCTATGTTGTTAGCACAACTAAACCATCAGTGGGATTTCTGACAACATGCTTTCTATGTTGGTTCTGATCATTGGTATCATCCCACTGAGGAGGACATTTATTTTATTACTAGCCTATCCAAGAGAGGGGAGGATTTTATCCAATTTCCTAATATATCACATGGCGTTGTAGTAGAGAGTCAACATGCCTACTCTGATAGATATGTTGGGGATCATGTAGTGCATGTGACACATTTTTAGACATATGGTGTACAACTACAAATCACCTATTTTGGTGCAGAGGAGGTTAGGTGCCTCTCACTACTGGTGAGTACCATTGCACGCTATACTAGTGATTGAAAACACACTAGTTTCCCTCTTTTGCTCTATGTTGATTCTTTACTGTGGGGACCATGATGTATCAGATGATCTGCCATTTTTTTGGCGACAATTTCATATTGATTTAGATAAATTTTTTGCTATGTTACATTGGAAGGTGAACATTCCTTTTTCTTTAGAGATTTTTTATTTATTTTTTGAGAGGTTTTCAGAGACGAGGCATACTTTTGACCATTTCCCTCCTATGTTGATGACTAAGGTGTGGATTCACATGTGAGGTGAGATTATTCCCAAGTGGGGCCAACTAAAGTATTCAGCTAGGATTTTGACTAAGACACTGGGGTATTAACGAGTGTACTAACATCCTCTTCACACTGGATGAACCTACTAATGATATAGGTAATATTAGTGTTTTATTTAAATTAATCTAGTTTCATTTTATTATCTTAAAATTTATTCTAGCACGTTCTTTAACTTGTTTTATTAATTTTTTTAATGAAATTGTCTAATTATTGTTTTGTGCTATATATTTTGTAGATATTGGCACATTTGTTGGGGACATGCCTCCAACCCCACTGGATGCATTTCTGGAGATGGTCGAAGCTGCAAAAGGTGAGACACATCCTTGGATGTAGATGGGCACATGCATGCAGTCGTGTAGGGATTCTATCATATTCAAGATGGAGTATTGCAACTGACTCTCTAGATTTTTGGTTAAGGTGGTAGTCTTTCTTGCGATAGCTTGAGACATCACGGAAGGTCCTCGAATCTTGGAGCTCTTGAGGGACTATTTTCACGATATGATGAGTCTTATGTGTCATATAATCGGAGCTACCAGGATACTAACAATGAGGAGGGATGGGCATGTAGCAGATACACATAAATCTTCACCCAATACTTCCCTATTATATCATGATGATCAGGGTGATGATACTTCTAGTGATCAGGGTGATGATACTTCTAGTGATCAAGGTGGCGATCCTTCTCGTGATCCTTCAGATACACAATATTCACCAAAACATACTACCCCATCAGATCATGAGCAGGGTGCCAGTGATTCTTATGGTAGTATTCCACCTCCTCATCATTCACCTCTTGAACACTCATTACCTCATGTTTCTCCTTAGAGAGCATCCCAACCACCTTCTCCTCCACCTCATAGCTCGGATGTTAAGGAAGTTGACCATCCATTGTCTTCTACTATAGACCAAGATTTCGCTACTAATGTTGTATTGTCTTCTTCTACAGACCAGGATGCCACTACTACTATTATATAAGATATTTGACTTGTATATATATTTGTGTGTGTGTGTGTGTGGTGTATATTGCTAGGTCATGTTAGGCATGTTCATTTAATGTGCTTGTAGATATATGCATATGTGATAGAAGTTATTTGACATGAGATGTATATTTGAGGATGTGTGTGGCGATGATGTTAGATTACAATGATTTTGTTTCATTAGGTTTTACCATGATGATTATTCCCTATTTGATTATTAGATTGGTGTGCTAGCTAATAACGCTTATATGTGCTAGAGGTGTATATAATTAGATGATGTTAGCGATTTTGAATGTGTATATTAGATGATGTTTATGTTTGTTAGATGGTTATGATCATGATGTTTATTTTTGTGAAATCATATTTATTATAGATTATTTATTGGTGAACTTATTTCAAAGTTTTATATATGAAATTACATGAAAAATGACTTACTTTTAAAAAAATATGCAAAGATATTTTTATAAATTACAAAGTTTAATATGGTTGGAACTATAATTGTAAAATTACATAAATATTCTTCTATTTCCTAGATAGTTTATACAGAATCATTCTAACCTAATTAGTAGAATATTTCAATACTCACAAGGAAAAAATAATTACAGGTAAAATAATTTAGTTAGTTCTTAATAAGATGAAAATGTGTAACACAATTGTTGAATTGAGGCTTCTGTGATCCATAACATTTATTAACACAATTGTTCAATTGATTAAATAAATTAGCATTAGGTAATTTAATATATAAATAAAATAAAATAGTATAACATTCTATTATATAGAAAACCCCACTTTACTTATCCTTAGTGGTTATATGATTAAATTAATCATAAGGAATTAAATTAATTAATTTATTAACCTAAGGAAAATATATTAATAAAATAAAATAGAATAAATAATATATTAACAACTATTATTGAAGTAAATTTTACTATAATTATAATATTATTCTATTACTATAAGTTATTACCTTTGACTTATTGACATTTTAATATTATTATATAATCTAGCCATTTTAGATAGTCGTTGATGGTCAGCCTATTCAACCTAGCCGTTTGGATGACCTGCTCTCCCTATTTAATTGGCAGCAATGATCTGACTCCTCAACTTGTCCTCACAATGAACCACACTAGTTGGTTCGAAACACGTCGACAAAGGTTTTCTACATGTGATTTACGCCGAAACTCTTCTTAAAAAAAAATGATAGAAACTAACAAATATTTTATATATTAAAACTGGAATAATTTAAAAGGTATGTACATATACATATACATATACATATACATATACATATATACATATATATAAAATCTCGTTGTATTTATATGAATTGTTGTATTTTTATTATTCTTAATTATATTAATAAATGTGTTTCTAAGTCATTATACTAAATTTCAATATGTTATTCATAAGAATTTCAAAGAATTTTAATCATTTCTCTCAACTACACTAGATAAATCTAATTAATATAATTAAAATTTTTGTTATAGGTTATTAAATATAGTTATGTTTAACTCATATATTACTATATTAATATAAATTAAATGCTGGTAAATATTGATAGACTTAAATTAATTAAATTTGAATTTAATTTAAATGGCTAATATTATTATTAATATAAAGGGAATTAATATAAACTTAATCTTATAAACATTTTTAAAAAATATCTAACCAAGATTTCTAGGTAAGAGATTTACCCCCACTTTACCATAAAAATTCTTAATCTGTGAATAGGTTTTGTTACAATATCATGGGTCAATGCCATGGCTTATAATAAGGTATGCACAAAAAATCATAACTCATTTCATTTGAAGGTTATTCATATGACATTTTTTATTTTTCCAATCTCTGTTATAAAATAGGGGTGAATCTCTACTCTTAATAATCTTGTTAGATGCTCTTTGAAAACTACATATGCCTAATTTATGATTTAATAATAATAAAGTTATAATTTAGTTAGCTTTTTTTATCCTTTTTAATCTTGAGAAATGTGAGATGTATCATGAAGTTAGTGTTTTGATGTTTATCAACATTTACCAACCATTTAATTTACATGGCGGTGTTATTTAATCAATTTAATTAAAAGAACAAAAAAGCACAACTAATTTGGAGATAAATTTCAACCATTGATTTGTGAATACTACTAAGGATATTTTAGAATATTCTAAAGAAATTAAATCCCTAAGAATATTTTAGAATATTATAAAGAAATTGAATCCCTAAATCTATCTAATAATTATTGATGATTAAAAGATACACCTTAACCTTGGTCCTAGCCAATGCCCAAAGGATCAAATCTTTTGAGATGCAAACCTCTTTTGATGTGTAAAACTTGAAAAAATGTTAGCACTTCCAAAGAGTGGTCTCTCTTGATGCCTCATAGATAGTGGTTAAGATGGAACTATACTAGTTACGCATGTGCACATACACACACCATGTTTAATATTTCATTGCTTAAATTTCATTTCTTAATATGTAAATGAATTTTATGCTTTGAAAAATATCCTTGGGCACTTGAATTATGTAGGCTACATAGTTTAAACTTATAATTCCAGCAAACCTCTGATTTGTTGAATTTCAAGCCATTTCAAGCCAAAATGTAAAATAGTGAGACTATTTGAATTGTTTTACCCGCCAATATAGCATCTTAACCATGAACCTATGAAATTCTAGTAGGGATGAAATCTGTTGAGATGGAATCCTATCTTAAAGCCAAAAGGTTCTCCTCTCTCTCTCTCTCTCTCTCTTCTCTCTCTCTCTCTCTCTCTTGTATATTATATATATATATATATATAGATATAGATATTAGATATAGATATAGATATAGATATAGATATTAATTGCATTTATTGAATAAATAGATACAACTCCATGAAAATTGATTGGGGTACCTGGATTTGTGTTGACATATATATAGCTTAAACTTGCAATTCCAATAAAAATTTTGTTGGAATATAAAAATAATTATCCTAAATTATACCTGAAACCAAATATAGAATAATAAGACTTAAGCATGTATATACCATAGATTTTAATTATGTATATTATATAAAAATTAAAAATTAATTTTCATAGGTAAAACATTCAAGTAGTCCTCTTATTCTACATTATTGGTTGTTCTTACATATATATTTTTGGGTAATTTTGTCTCACATATAGAATATTTTGTGGACTTTCAAGTTTAATCCGTGTGTTTACATTATCTAAGTTCGAGGCAATTTCAAGGTTATTATATAATATAATATATATATATATTATAAAGATGTAATTTTAAACGATGAAGATATACATAAAGATATAAGGAGAGTCAATATATATTTATCTTAACTATGGCTATATCAATAGCTAAGAGGGAATCTCAAATCCCTTGAGATGGAAATCTTTTTTAAATTTTTTCACTCTAAAAGAAGTTTGTGCCTCAAAATATTTAATACTTGATAAAATCATGATTAAGTAAATTGTAATATAATTAAAAAAAAATTGTTTTTCAAGTTGTCTTAGTTTGATATATACTGGCTTGACCTTTTTCTTAAGAAATCGCAATCCAAGGGCATCTAAGCCATCAAAATTACTCGGGGATCACATCATCCTTTAACACAACTAGACTTTTACCCATGGAGTTTTGAACCTGTGACCTTCACATCACAGAGTCACTTAGTTGTACACCTCATCCTGTCACCATCTATTTTACGCCTCGTGAGCTATAATATAACTAATTTAACATAATTTAAAATAATGTATGATATCTATATAATTAATAAAAATAGTAAGCCCCAAGGGTTAGCTCAATTGGTCAAAATCAGTGCCTTGCCATTGGGAGGTCACAAGGTCCATTCTCCCTGAAGCCCTTGGGGTTAGCTCTTGCAATAGGCCGAGGGGCGTCAGCGCAGATTTTTTTGTGGACATAGCGCCACCCGTTGACCAGGGTGTCCATGAACCACTTTTAAAAAAAAATAAATTAATAAAAATAGTAATTTTTTCTCTCTATATTATGGATTATTTACCACGATAAATTTTAACAAATTTAAATTATTAATTCACTTTATATTTTTAATTATTTAATGTTATTATTTTTAATATAAGAAAATATATAAAAATAATTATATTACATTCATTTATTTTCTAATTATTTTATTGTTTTATTTTATTAATAAGAAAATAAATATAAAATATAAAATATAAAATATAAAAATTTATCTTTATGTATGCATTTTTTCCTCAATATCTTCACATTCATATATATATTAAGTCTAAATATTGTATAAATTCAGAAAATAGTTACATTATGAGGAGCGTAGTTTCAAAACTCCATCAGCTGCATTTCCATCAGATTTGTTGTCTAGGTGGTAATGACAAAAATATACTAATAAAAACAAAAAGAAGCTAAAGGACCATACATAGTTTTCTCAAATTTACCAAAAAAGCCCAAGTATCAAAATGCAACCTATAGTCATCCTTATTGATCAATATTGCGTAGATTTGGGTCGTGTGGACCATTTCCATGTGGAAGACGAAAGACCTCATGAACATGTACATCCATGTGTTCCATTTGGCCTTCAAGAAATACAACCAATCATGAAGCCTCTTTTTTCTCAATGAACGGAAACCAAGCAACCCATCATATGTCATTGATTGTGTTGGAGGTCGTTCATAAAAGAAATGGCTTCATTGCAATCATCATGATGGTCATGGGCCAACTTCTCCACCAATGTTGTAACCTACTTTATCTATGCTTCTGAGGAATGAAAGGGTGGAAGTAATTCCACTCACCCAATTGAGATGGCATGTTGCTTCTCCACCTCTACTCTATAATATTACAACTCCACTCAATGTTTTATGCCATGAGTGCAAGGACCAATACCTCTCCAAGCTCTTCCACATTGGAATTGCATTATGTTCCCGCTGGCCACGAACAAAACCCCCTCAACATGCCCAAACCACTTGCCCACTATCAAGATGGATGAAATTATAGAAGTCCTAGTACTCCTTGCCAGCTACAAGCCAACTCCAATGAAGGACTTCCAAACTATGGGATACCCCTTAATGCAAGTTAGACCACCTTTCGGCCACCAAATTGAGTTGAGCCAACAACCCCTCTCAACAAATCCAAACCACCACCACCACCACCACAAGCTTGGACTACTATCGACTCCTCTCGCTTGCATGAGACTCTCTGCACTTACTTCCAAAATTGAAATCCCATTGTCTCCATGAACTACAAAAATGCCACCTCACTGCCCTACCAGATACAAAGGGCTACAGATTTCAAGGGTACAACCACAATTAAACGGCCACCAACCTTTTCCACCACCCCAACCAATCCCCACCATACTCTATACACCATGCTATAGAGGCACAACCATACCAAAGTAGAAAAAAATGAGGAATGATGTAAGAAAAATTTACCTGAACCTCAGAGAGTGAAGAATCATCAGAAGTTGACAGAGATGTAGCTCACCCAACATGATGAAGCACTTACCCTAATTTCAAAAGATCACCCACAACTAGGACTACCCAAAATGAACCAGGGTCCCAAATGATTACCGCCCACACCACCTTTTTGGCATAATTGAATCCATTAGCATCTGAATTATTACTCGTCTTTTAACTCATAGAATGAAGAGCAAGGTAAGGTTGTGATAAATAGCCACCTTACAATCCATGTATGAAAATCCCCACCAACATTGTTCTTTTCATTCCTTGAGACCAACTATCATAGAACACAATGAACCACATAACACAAATAACCACAATATGTTCATAAAACTTCTTATTCCACCTGCCCAAACTAACTTCTTCACTTCTTCAAGTTGCCTCTGCATTTAGTCATCACGTGGGAGAGGATTAAATGGCACTTCATGATCCCCTATCTCTTCGTTCATCACCCCATTAGGGATTTAATAATTATATTATATTCATTATATTTTTAAGATGATTATATGTTTTTACACAAATAAATTATTTTATTTTTTAACCATACTCCATGTTTGAAATAAGAACATTTTCTATTAAATTAAAATTTATTTGGTAAATCTAATTATCTTAATTATTTACTATATAGTTTAATAAAATAGTTATTTTAATAAATAATTAGAAAATAAAATTGTATTTTTATTTCAAGAGAAAATAAGTTATGATAAAATAATTAAGAAATTGTATTTTTATTTCTAGAGGAAATAATTTAGTAGACGAGTTGAGAAGTGAACAATGTCGTGGATGGGTAATGACTTCTTGAGGACACCATAAATAATTAAAAAAGAAAAGAAGAGTATAGGAAATTAACCATTGCTTCCTTTGTATCTTTATGAAGAGTCTTTAGTTCAACCCACTTTGTTATATATTTTGGGCATAGTAGAACTTACACCTTCTACTTTTATGGGGAATTGATTGGCCTTACCAAATTAAAGATCCACTTTCCCAATGGATCCACCAAAATATGAGGTTGAAGTGACATATTGTATAAGTCATCCCATTCTCTAACCTTTGCCATAACTTTTGACATATTTCTTGGAATCCCAAAAAATTGTAGGCCAATAATACCTAATGTGCATTACTTTACATTCAATCCTCAATCTCAAAACCCCCATCCAAAGACTATGTATAGAAAGACCCATTTCAACAGCACACTATGATTTTTTTTTTTTATGACAACTTAGGAATGTGTCTTAAGATTCATTTGTTCCAACCTCTTAATGATATCCACATTTATGTAAACTTGGTTGTGAACTTTGTCTAAAAAAATACTAGAAAGAAATAAAAGGATCCAAAACTATTTATGTTATATGGAAATTTATAGATTAAAGGTTAGGAATGGTATTTGTAGCTAAATATATATACTCGTGAAGCCCAATTGTTAGTGTTAGTTTACATTTTAGCTTTTTTCCATGTATATTTTTTGGGATAATTTTGTTTAAAATTTAATAAATACGTTTTTGGCGTTTTGAGTTTAAGATATGTATAATTTAAACAATACAAATGTTCATTATGGGTTTCAAGGAGTTGTATCTATTTAATGGTTCAAAAGTGCAATTTTATAAAGAGAGAGAGTATATCTATCTTAATGATGGTTTTACCAAGAGAAAAGAGGGATCAAATCCCTTGAGGTGTGCATTTTCTAAAAAGTTTTGGACCCTAAAATAAGTTTCACTTCAAGAGATTTGATCCCTCTTATCCCTTCATAAAATCATAGTAAGATCAGTCTATACTAGTCTCCATGTAAAGTTGATATAAAATTATGTTGCTCAATATAAACATCAAAATATTTTATTTATGGCAGATAATGAGAGTGAAATATTCTTATTACATATCCTTTATACTTGGTTCTAATATCAACAATGAACTCATTTAAGAAGATAAGAGTGAGATTATTGTTTATTATGCAAAAACAAGATGAAAAACATTGACCTGCTCCGGTGCTCCCTTAATTAAAGTAAAAGGGTTGAATATATGTCGCCTTTTGAGTCGAACTAGAACTAAAGGAAAATTGATGAAGGGAAAGAAAAAAAAGTTCTCAACAAGATGAGAGTACCTCCATTGAGAATCAAAAGCAGTCAGGTGAAGATCCATCCTCCCCACCACCCTAGATAACATCACAATGTCATCACCTTGCTAAAATCACATGCATATATAATGGGATGATGTCAATTGATGACCAAAAGAAAACATATTTTCACTAGAACACGTTAGGTCCTAGCAAGGACATGTTTTAAACTCGATACATGTTTTAAAATAAACATTCGTCCCCTTTCTCATGCACTCATCAACGACTCACAAAACTCTTTATCATTCTCCCCAAAGGAATGTGCCAATTGTTGTAGAGATAGATGGTGCATTTGAGCTAAAAATAAAAAAAATGATGGTGTGAATAGTAACAACAAGCCTCCTCTTGATTACAACTACCTTTGAGCATTTAAAGTGACGAGACAAGGGTTGTAGACTTCAACCATAGGATCGGCTACCATGACATGCGAGGATGAGGTGTGAACAGGTGTTGGACAAGGGTCGACATCGAGACTCACACCCTCATCAAGGAGATGGATTAATGAATTTCTTTCCAAGAAGCAGTAAAGACACCCCCATCCGGGATACCTCCATCCCGGGAGGCTTTTTCTATTTCCATCCTCCACTTTATAAGATGAAAGTGATCATGCGTATGAAAGATAGGCCATTGTCAGGCCAGGGTAACTCCAGGCTTAATGAGCGAGAGAAAACTGATGTTGTTATTCATTAGGTAATCTACATTTATATATACAAATAAAACGGATCAGTTCATCTTCTGGATGACTGTCCAGTTCACCCATCCGTTTCGGATTAGGTGTCAA
>APFE031036887.1:2332-47677 GCA_000404065.3 Pinus taeda | reverse complement strand
ATAATTCAAAGTGTAAATAAGGAAGATTTGTTAAAAGAACTAGATAATACTGATTCACCCCCCCTCTCAGTATTATTTTCAACAGTGTCAAGTTATAATAATAACATGGCCTCTTGCCATAAGACCGCTCTCTCTCATGAGCTTTCTCACAAGGATTTAATTCAGATCTCTCGAGGATTTGGCGCCTATCCTTCCTGAGCTTGTATTATATAAACTCGATGTGGATTCCTTGTGAATTGACAGTCTGCAATTCCTTCTGGAGCTTTATTCTCTCATATTCCTTCGCACTAGTATTCAATTTCTCTTGGAAATCTCTCTCACCGTCACTTTGAAACTATATGATAAACACACAGAAAAAACACGCACACAACACCTTGAGGCCATTAACGACAAAACCCATGCATAAATTCATCTCATTATGAATTTTGGAACAAAACAGATATTTACATAAAATTAGGACAAACCCTCCTAGTCAGATTTTACATCTCAAGCCCATTACTGGCCTTAAGCCAAACGTGACTGATGCAAGTCCTCAGCTGCTCTCACACACTATATCCCCTCTTTATTCTCCCATGAATTAAATTTAATTTTGTACAAAGAAGGATTGAAACCAATTTTGGTTTCAGATCCAAGAATATCTCCTAGATCCACTAATTTCTTACCTAGACCCCTCAACTTAGGCTATGAATCTACCAAAAAATCTAACCACCCGATTTTCTCTCCAGCTCTCACATAATTCTCGGGACTTCTCTCTCAAAGAAGTCCTATTACATTTTCCACTTTTTCATACATTTATTCAATAAACATAGGATTATGCTCTCAAATAAATAATTAAACAAACTTAGGGAACCAACTCCCTTGGTAAATGAAAACCCTAGGTCTAGTCAAAATACATTTTGACTTGGAGGTAATATGCTCCTTCATCAATATCAAATAATGATTACTATAATTGCTTCTACTTTGCCCAAAAATAAAAAATAAAACAATGTATCCTTCTTTTCCTATTAATTTAGGAATCTATTCCATGTTAAATATTAAGCATCCATTAAAAGAGGAAGAGGAACTTGAGAATATTTGGATAACCTATGAAAAATTCAAAATACATGACCCAAGGGAGATGATAAAATGACATTATGCTATAGTAAAGTTTAGATCCTATGTTTGAGGAGGTTTGGTGAGGAAGCGGGTGATAAGGAGTTCATGTGATCGAACTCGCGCTGAAAGGAAAGGAACAGGGATCTTGGGAGCAGAGTCTGAGTGGAGGAGCGTCGCATCACTGCCAATCACCTGGGGCCATGGTGGACCAATAACCTTTTTATAGATGCAGGGGGAAGCACTACATAGCATGCATTTCTGCACTGCATTCTCGTCTTTGACACCTCTTAGGCCGTCTTAAAGGGTCGCCTCCCGGGCCTTACATCTGTAAGTGTCCATCCTCCAGAAGAATCATTTGTCATCCTACATTCTTCACAAGTGGCAACTTTTTGATATAATGGCTCCATCGTCATCCTCGACTCGTTTCCTTTCGTTCTTCGTACTCTTGCATAGGGACTTTATTCTCCCACCTATTAAAACACCTTATATCTCCCTCATACCTCAGTTCCAGCTTTCTTTTCCATGTCTTGGAACATATTCGGGGTATGCATAATTCCTTTATACTGACTCTGGCGGGCGACAATCAACTGAGGCACTTCTCCCTCAGCTCTAGCTTCTATGAAAGGTTAGTTCCTTCCGTTTCCTCTCATAGTTATGATTGTAGAGAACTATCACTTTGTCTTGTCCAGATATCATTAACATTACAAGGGTTTAAAGTGTTCTGGAAAATTGGTAGATACAGGAATACAGGGGATTATTTTTGTGTTTTTAATATACTCCTGTTTTCTATTGAAGTTTTTACTACTCCTGGACTCTCCTAGTGAATATATATCTTTGTTTTAGAATTGAGTGAGAGTATGGGATAAGATAGATTACCATGTCCTGGTTCTATTCTTCAGAGAGGTTATGGTCGTCTGTGGAATATATTAAAAAGTACTTATTTGTTTATAGGCCTTGCTCTGATATTAGATTCAAGGTGTGCCAATGGTGGTGCATTCTTGAATTTTTCTGCTGCTGTATCGTCTGTCCAGATTCTTCCTCGTAGCCTGAACTTTCCGGTCGTTTGAAATCTGCTTATTTTCCGTTGCCGAGAGTTCCCTGTGAACTTAAATCTTAGTTTTAGATTTGACTGAGTGTGTGGGATAAGATAGATTCCCATGTCCTGGTTCTAATCTTCTGAGAGTTTATGGTCGTCTGTGGAATATTTCAAAGATCACTCTTTTGATTATAGGCCTTACTCTGTGCTTAGATGCAAGGTGTGCCATTGATGGTGCATTTTCAAAATTTTCTGCTGTTGTATCGTCTGTCCAACATCCTTCTTCACAGCCTGAATTTTCCGGTCGTTTCGATCTCTGCTTATTTTCTGTTGTCGGGAGTTTCGGCTCCAGCCCATGTTCCAGCGTATTGACGTGGATAACGTTTATTATTATCTTTTCTATTTTCTAACCACCGTACGCCGTCATTCCATTTTCCTATACTCATCTGGGCTTATGGCCTCCCTCGTACTGCCACATTTGTCCCTTTTTCGACTTATTTAGTCTTTCAACATAAATCCTTTCCACTTTCTATTAATGCCGGGAGGTCTTTGGCCTTATCTGTTCTAGCTCTTCAGATTTGTTGATTGGTACTTTCGATCATTCCGCACAGATTTTCCTTAAATTCGAACATCCTGTCGATATCTAGAGGTGGCTATTTGTCTGGTTTTCATTTACTCTCCCTTTTCTGGCATTTACCCTCCTGATCATTCCGCATATATTTTCCTTACAGTCGAACATCCTGCCGATATCCCGAGGTGGCTTTTTGTCTAGCTGTCATTTACTATTCCTATTTTGGCATTTACTCATCTGGTTGCTGACATCAGCCCATCACCGTCTCTGAATGGACATTCTCAATGGTGAGTCCGACACGTCGGACCTTGTAAAATCCACGATGGAGGTTGAAGCAAATTACCATGGTTCAGCCAAATTAACGGATTGGAAATCTAAATTGGTTGAGCACCTTCTTTTGTCCATTCTCGTGTCTGATTTGAATGAAACCTCTCCCTCGGCTCACCATCGCAAATAGAATTTCCATCCTACTAAAATCACTCCTCCCCCTTCTGCTATATGTTTGGATGGAGTAAATTTGTCGGACAGAATCACAAGCTTGCAATCACGGGCACTCATTGGGAAGTGGCATTTTCCAGACATGGCAGATGATCAGATAAGGAAATGGCTTACTACCAGATGGAGCCCTCTCATGGGTTATAATCCCACCATAGTCCACCTTATGCGTGACTGGTACAACTTCCATTTTTTGGAAGTTAAAGACCTTAATATCAGATGGGGTCTACCGTGGGTGCATGGGCAGAGTTTCTTGGCACTACACAAGTGGTTTATTAGCTTCAACCCTCTCAGAAATACTCCACAGAACAATTTCATATGGGTAAAATTACCTGCTCTGCCTTTAGAATTGTGGATGAAGGAATCTCTTTCCTTCATTGGAAATGCTATCGGTAAATTTGTGTTCGTTGACCCCAGATGTCTAGGTGCAAAAGAAAAACGCGTTGCGTGGATTCTGATTGAAAGAGATTATAGAGGTGGTTTTCCCAACCACATCGTTTTGAAATGGGGTAATTTAACTGCCTGCAAAAGGATAGATTACTGGGGAGTACCTTTTAGGTGCTCCATGTGTCATAGGACGGGACATTTAAAAGACGGGTGTCCCCGGAAGCAGCATGGAAAGGTTTGGAAAAAAGTTAACAAGATGAAACATATCTCTCGAGTCGCAGCTTTGTATCCTAAAAAGGATGAGGGAGATACCTACAATTTCAATTATGCGACTCCCTCTGAACATAACATCTCTCCACCTGGTTGTATTCATGATCAATATTCACCGCATATATTGGAGGGTCTGACTCATCGTCCTTTCCTATCGCCCAGGATTATTAAATCTCCTTCCATACCCTTAACAAGATCATATTCCATGGGAAATCTTAATGTTGTAAGAGACTCGACCTTTTCGCCCTAGCCTCCTCCTCCGGAACCCCCTCTCGATAGTCGTGTTAGATCGCCCTCTACGGTTCCTAATGACATTGGTCTGTCCCAAATGAACGACCCCATCCTTATTATCCCCTCTTCTTCATCGTCACCTGACAGACTCAAACAATTACCGCCAAAACGCTATGTTTCTAAGGGGAAAGCGCCCATGTCCATGATTTCCCCCTCGGCCACTCCTTACAATTCCCCTTCCAACTCCATTGGGAGTGATATTGAATTGCTCCTCCGGAAAGATTCTCTTCAACTGCTCCCCTTGACTATCCATAAACCCTACCATGCGTCTTCTCCAGTCATAAGTCCCAATTCGGCGAAAAACATCACTGTACGCCGGAAAAACAACAAGGGAAGTAGACACTTTAGGGGTAGATGTGGCTCTCGTAGTCTCAATTTCTAGGAGTCTTCCCTCATTGAAGTTCCCATCTCGAATTATTCTGAATCTGGGCCTCTTAGAGAAGAAATGCTCAAGAAGATTTCCAGATGATGAATATTCTTTCTGTTAACATAAGGGGTCTTAGAGCTGGCCCCAAATTTTTAGCTCTAAAAGATCTATTTTTCTCTGCTCTGTACAAGTTGATTCTAGTCCAGGAAACCATGCATGACAGACTGGATACTATCGCATTCTTCAGGTGTATGCTACCATCCTGGTATATGGTGGCAATGGAGGCGAATGGCCTTTCAGTTGGTCTTGTTGTATTATGGGATCTGAGGTGGATTAATACAGTTAATTTCCGTTGTCTTGGGGGAATTTTGGTGGTCGCCAAATACAGAGGATATCCTAATTGCTTCCACATACTTAATGTATATGCTCCATACAAGAACAAAGATTCCTTCTGGAACTTGTTTTTTGCCTCTGGTATTTTGGAGATTGAAACTCTCCTCATCGCTGGAGATTTAAATTGCACCTTGGGACCGAACGAAGTGTGGGGAAAGGGGAAAAAGTCTAATCCTATTGGGGAAAAAATTAGGGAAGCAATGTTGCATAATAATTTGGTTGACATATGTCCAGACTTTTTGGCTCCCACTTGGAACAATGGTAGAGCGGGGGAAGCCTACATTGCTAAAAGGTTGGATAGACTCATCTTGCATGGAAAGCTGCTAGAAAAACATGGTATTCTGAGCTCTCTTACTCTCCCTGTGTATATTTCAGACCACAGGCCGATTTCTTTACAATGGATGGAACATAATTCTCGAAAAACTTACCCTTTTAAATTTAACAGGTATTGGCTGGAGGATGAATCTTTCAACTGCATGGTCCATGATGTCTGGAGTGCTAATTTTCCTTCAACGAAGATTTCTTCAACTGAAAACCTGATTAATAAAATGAGGATCCTCAGATCCAAAGTAAAAGATTGGCAGATACAGAAATAACAAAAAAACAGTCTTGAATTGAAGAAGATTGACGAAGAGATAAAAGCAATAGTCGAGGGTATGTCGTCACATACTATTCCATGGAACAATCAAGCGCGGATTTGGGAGCTTGGAAAAAGAAAACAGAAATTATTGCAAATGGAAGAAATATCATGGAGGCTAAAAAGCCAAGTCACTTGGCTAAAAGAAGGTGATAAAAACACAAAATTTTTCCATCTTTTTGCAAGCAAAAGGTGAGCTTCAAATACCATATGGAAAATAAAAAATGAAGAAGAGGCTTACTTACACTCCCAAGAAGATATATCAAATGAAGCTATCAAATACTTTAAAAGGGCATATTCCCGGGATGCTAACAGGAGTATAGAAGATATATTGTGGGGCATTGAACCTTTCCAAAAGATGTTTGATGAGGAAGATAATTCAAGACTATATGTTGTTGTTTCTGAGGAAGAATTACTTTCTGTAATGAAATCATTTAAGAAAGACAAATGCCCTGGCCCTGATGGCTGGACCATAGACATTTTCATACACTTCTTTGAAATGATGAAAAGTGACATACGGGGGATGGTTGAAGAGACTAGAATCAAAGGGAAGATTCATCATATCATTTCTTCCACCTATATAGCTTTGATTCCAAAAAAAAAAGGAATCCTCTACCTTTGCAGATTTCAGGCCGATTTCTCTATGCAATGCATCTATAAAATTATATCAAAATTAATAGCTGAAAGAATTTGTGGCATATTAGCAACTCACATATCTAAAGAACAACATGGGTTTCTTAGTGGAAGGAACATCTTAGATGCAATGACTATTACCTAGGAAGCCTTACATTCAATGAAAACAAAAAGAATTGGAGCTGCCATCCTTAAAATTGATTTGAAAAAAGCATATGACTGTTTAGATTGGGGCTATCTGAGATGTTTACTTATAAAAATCGAGCTGGATGACCTATGCACTAAATGGATCATGGCTTGTGTGGAAGGGGTAAATTTTGCCATTCTCATAAATGGATATCTCACATCCTTCTTCTCAGCAAAAAGAGGTCTGCGCCAAGGATTCTCCCTGTCACCCCTCTTATTCATCCTGGTCATGGATACACTCAGTCTTCATATCAAAAGTGCGGTTGTTGCGGGAAATATTGATCCTCTTTCAATATCCAGAGGTAACTCTTTTACACACAACCTCTTTGTGGATGATGTCTTACTCTTCACTATGCTTTGTAGATATTCATGGCTTATTATGCATGAGATATTAATATCATTTCAGAAGGCCACTGGACTAATTATCAATGAGGAGAAATCCTCATTTCATTTCGGAAATGTTGAAATGGAGGAGATGGATTATATATCACAGTTATATAACATTCAGACAGTTTGCATTAAAGAGGGTATCAAATATCTTGGTTATCATCTTAAGCCCACGGGTTATAACATAAATGATTGGGCATGGATCACCTACAGATTCTACAAGAGAATTTCGGGGTGGGAATATAAATGCCTATCCTTAGCTGGCAGAATGATAATCTCTCAATCGGTTCTAGCTCCGATCTCTGTTTATTGGGCACATATGTTTCTCATTCCCTCAACAATTAATAAGAAATTAAATAGTCTAATGGCTACTTTTATCTGGGGTGGATGTAAGGAGAAGAAGAAATTTCATCTCACTAAACTGGATAACATAACTCTCCCCAAAAAAATGGGGGGTTGGAGCTTAATGAACCTTCATATTTTCGGTTTGGCGCTTCTTTGCAAATCATTTTGGAGAGCAGTATTTGGTGAAAGTTTATGGTGTCAAGCTATCAGATTGAAATATATGGGGAATGAAGATATTCAATTTTGGTATAGGAACAATTTTATGTGGCCGTCCCAAGGATCGACGATCTGGAGAAGTTTTCAAAATATCATCCCATTCTTCAAAAGGAACATAATATGGAAACTACATACAGGAAACAACATTCTTGTTGGATCTGATGCAATCATGGGGGTTGAGATGGAATCCCCATTTTCTCCTCCACTTCTCACGCTCCTCCACCAAAAAGGACTCTTTTACTGGGCACAAGTAATCGAAGAATGGAAGGATGTTATTCCTATATGGAAATCGAATAGAGAGCTGGGATTGCAGGGAACAATGGCTGCCCAATGGGACAAGATTATTTGGACTATGAAAAATGCCAGGATATACAAAACTGAGGACAGAGACAGGATCGTTTCGCAGGTTAAGAAAGGTCAGCCAAATGTGTTAGTCAGAGATATATATCTTTCCTTGATAGAACATAGTAGAGAAAGCTCTCAGAAACTCTTTCCATACTCATTTTGGAAGACTGGTTGTCCTCTAAAAATAATTTTGTTTTCATGGCTTGTTTATAATAACAAAAATCTCACCTCGACTAATTTACAGAAAAGAAGATGGTAGGGATTTGCCATATGCATAATCTGCCTTTCTAATACTGAAGATAACATGCATATTTTCTTAAGTTGTCCACTATCTCAAATTTTATGGAAGAGGATGGCATTGTACTTTGGTTTTCCTGTAGCTTCTCATCCCTCCATAACAGAAGCATATGAATGGTGGGCTACATAGAAAACAGTTTGGCGTCCCATTCCTTTAATTGTAAACTGGTTCATATGGAAGTGGAGAAATAAAAAGATATTTCAGAACAACAAGGAGGACTTTGGGCATATATTTGATAAGATAATCCCCTACTACTATTCAATTCTCCCAAACTTCCCTCAACAAATGATACAACAAAAATCAGCCACTGATTCCAGTCAGCTACTTATTCCATGGGCACACTTTGATGGAGCAACAAAAGATGGAAAGTGTGCATGTGGAGTTTATATTTGTCTTTCAAGAGAGCTACAATACTTCATGTTTTGGAATGGTGGCAAAGGAACAAATAACAAGGCCGATGCCATGGCCCTTCATGGCCTGCTTATCTTCTGCTCTTTTATGGACATCGGTCCCATTAACATATATGGGGATTCCAAAATAATCATAGAACTAGTGAAGGGGAACCAAAATATAAAAAATGACAACCTTTGTGGTTGGATAGGTAGGATTAAATCCCTATGGAAGCCTTCACGTTTCCCTATCACACATATAAAGCGGGGACAAAATGAACAAGTAGATAAGCTATCTAAGGAGGTCATGCATCAGATGATAAGTGGCAACCATGTATCTCTGTAGATCATTTTACATTCGCCATGTAGTCTTTTTCTATGCCAGGCATTTAAAAGGACAAAATTTGGTATGCATCTGGTTCCTTTATTTTGGAATAAGGTCTTAAATAGGGTTAGACAATACAATTACTCTTATACAGGTATATTCTCCATGTTTTGATTAGATCTATAGATAGATATCATACCGTCTTATTTTAATATGGATGTAATTCTGCAAATACTTGCTGATTTGGATATTATGCCGGGGATATAGCCTTTACATATGTATATGGAACATTTTTTAAATATAATAGAAGAACTATTCAGCTTTTTCTTCTTAAAAAAAAAGTTTAGATCCTATGTTCATGAAGAATCCCCATTTCATAGCATGTCCTAGAGAGCCCAAAATTATGAAGAAGTTATCAAAAGAATTGAAGAAATTTGAGATGGTAAAAAAGCATCAAAATTTTTAACTTTTCAACTCAAAAGAAAAAGTAAAATTGTCAAGGAAAAATTGAAGTATAAGGGAATACATTAAGTTATATTACTAATCAAGTAGGATAAAATGAGAATAAGGATACTTTGTTAAATATATAGACTAACTAATAGGGTATTGGTGGAAACGATAACGAATAAGGGTAATTCCTAAGCCACCTCGTATTTCTTGCGTTTTAATTGATTTTTTTGTATGGAAATCATACATCAAGGAAAACAACAAGAAGATAATTTTGAAGACTGAGACCTTTTGATGAATCTGTACTTGGATAGATAACTGGTTATATGATAGCATTTCTATGAGTTATACAACTTACTTGTTTATTCAATCTTATGAAAATTTAATTTCCATAATATGTTTGGATTTATTATGTTGAACACATAAAGATAATACACAAATTAGATAAATGTTGAACTCATCCGAGGGTCCTCTCTTTTGCTTGGAAATTCCACACCATCTCCTACTTTCAACTCCTGCTAGGGCTCATCTTAGAGGTTAGCATGATGGAAAACAAGGGTTTTCTTTGAGTGAAGGTGATTTTGTTTTAACAAATGCAAGGGGTACAAGGGCACTCACCCACCTAACCCCTCAACCATGGTTCATACCTCTAATTTTTTATAACCCTCGAAAGGTAAAGCTTTGGGAATTGAATGGGGGTGGATTTGCCTCATGCATGTGGTTGATAAGGAGAATTAAATACTTCCCCCTCTCCATTATGACTGCCCCAAATTTTCATTAAAATGTTAGTGTAAATGTCATTTTTGTTTGATCCTCCTTCATGTGAACTTCATTTTCCAACAATGGATTTACTCTTGTCCCATCCAACTTGGAAATCAATGAAGTTGTTTGGGTTACATGGCAAGAAATAGATATGGAAGAGAATTCCTCCATGTGCATGATTTATAGATTGAATCTCTGGGATAATGGGGCACTATTGTGGAAATTTTGGTACTTTCCCCACCCAACATCTCATTTGATGACTTTGGAGCTCTACTGGGAATACCTAAAAGCATCCTAGGGGCATAAGGGTCCATGATTTCTATCTTGTTTTTTTCTCATGGAAACAATAGGTTTTAGTCATGGCCTCTGCGAGCGTTAAATGGAAATCAAGTCAATGAAATGGTTGATAATTTGACACTATAGCGGGAGAAGTCCAATGAGAAATAAAATTAACCAATCATTTGACAAGGGACAAACATACTTTAGAGGTAGAAAAGCACCTCGATACTATCCAGAACTAGGAAAGTCAGTCCCGAATGATCCTGATCATTCCATGTGGTAAGAAACTTGAACATTCAAACACTATAAGCAATTTCTTTGATCTCATGGCACACAATTCATCCCACCTTAATTGAAGGATTTTATTCCTTAGCTAAGCCTACCTCAATTACAACCTCTATTAACCCTTTTGTAGGAAAAAAGACCAAAATAGATAACTAGGAAGAACTTGTCGTGGAATCCATAAATAATCATTAATTTCTATTTGCTTTATTTATGTTTATAACTGTTTACACTATTCTCATATAAATTGATACCGCTTACCAAACAATTATTATTAAGAATAAAACAAGATTATACATGATTATGATGAAAATTGCCATAAATTTAATCCAAGTATGAGCCAGCTAAAATCCTACATATTTGCAACATTGGGAATATTGGTGTTGATGCATGAGCATCCTTGGACTATAAGTTATACTTTGTTTGTTTAATTCATATATACATGCAAAATTGTTAGGAATTTAGTTTGAATTTCAAGATATGAACATGTTCACTTTTCCTAAGGCATTCATTTTTCAAGCTCTACGCATGCATTTTATCGAATTGTTGCAATGCTTCAACAATCATTTTTGTAATGATGAACCGCATTCCTAGAAATGTTAAAACAATGTAAGGGGAAGGAGATCCATTATTATGTGATCAAATGTGAGCAATAGTTCGATGTTGTTGTATAATGTTGTCATAAGTAGTGCAATAATAAACATGTATGCAAAAAATGGCCATGTAGGCGTTGCACACAAGGTTTTCAATAAAGTGTCTCATAGGAATGTTGTCTCACGAAATGCAACATTCCACATTTTTTTTTAGTTTGCAAACATGCAATTTTGACTTCATGGCTATAGCTAAGAAGAAGTTTAGGCCATTTTGTTGTGCCATATATATAGGTAAGGAGAATTTCAAGTGGCAATTGCTAAAGATGGAATTCTAGGGACTAACTCTAGTAGGAGTTGGATTTCTAATAATTGAGATTTGGAAGGCCTACTCAAAAAGCATGATCCATTTGGCAAGGTCATCTTCTTCATCTTCCTCAAGACAATCGTATTCCTCATGTTTGTACAAAAAAGGAACCTTTTTACACTGGGAAGATTTTATTCATTACCTCCCTTGCATTACTCAATATTCTGAATGCAACCTTGTCGTCCTACAATGGAATAAATAATGGAGACCATCTTGTATTAGTTATTCAACTATAAATAATAGGTGTGGCATCAATTTTTTGTTGTATTCAGTTGTGGGTATGATACCTGAATGCACTCAGTTGCTTCCTTTTTCTTGGGAGGTAAATACTTTGATTTCCATCTTTGCATTTTTTGAGGAATTCCTTGTTTCTTATCTCCAAAATGATGGCTCAACATGCCTTGATATTAGGTACTATGGCATTCTATTTGTAACCATTTCAGTATGCATTGCATCTAAATCCCTAGAGGTCCTCTACACAAGAGTTTTGTTTCCTCCTCCGATGGTTGTTGTGGGGTCGATTTTGTAAGGAACCTGGTTTTTCCAAATGCGTATTTCATTCTTCACATGGATGTTATCTTGTGGAATGGAAAGTGCCTTACCATTGGTTGGAGGAAGAAAATTTGCACCGGGAAAAGAAAGAAAACCATGTCAGTGCTCTAGAGTTTGTGCACATCATGTAGGAACAAATTGAGCATCAAGTGGCAACGGGCTCAAGCCTTGGCAAACAAAACCAAAAGGAGTGGGCATACAAGGTTTTGTTTTTATCCTCTACTAGGGTTCAAATTTTAGGTCAGGCTAGGGTTTGATTTGAAATTCATCGAATTGGGGCCAAAATAGTTCGAAAAACCTTGAGATTCAACCAAATTTGATTTTCAACAAAAAAAAATGTGTTGAATGCAATGACACAGATTGCAGACACCATGAATCCATTCATATAAAAGAGGCTCAGAAAAAACATAATAGATGAGTTCATAGTTACCTTAATATGTTGTCTTGATGCTCTCTTGGTGACCTATTAGTGCTCGTAGAATGTAAATCTTCTTCCCCTCGAGAATGATCAAGGTTTGTGGCAGGGCCCATGGAGAATGCACAAGCAAGGCCTATGGAGAACACAATCTGGTATTGATAAGGGTTTATGGTGTGGCCCGGAGAGAATACACAAGCGAGACTTATGGAGAACACAGTTGGGTGTTGATCAGGGTTTAAAGTGTAGCCCACAGAGAATACATGTGTGAGACCTATGGAGAATTCACATGCGAGTGTTGATCATGGTATATGGCATGGACCACAAAGAATACACATGTGAGACATATGGAGAATTCATAGTTAGGTGTTGATCAAGGTTTATGGCACGCCCGCAGAGAATACACAGGAAAGAACTATGGAGAGCATAATCGGGTGTTGTTGATGGCATGGCCCACGGAGAATACACAGGTGAGACCTATGGAGAACACAATCAGGTGTTGATAAGGGTTTATGGCATGAGTCACAAAGAATATACACAAGCGAATGAATAGTATATAGGTTGGATTTGAAATAGTATGAATAGTATATGTTTGAGTGTATGTAGCGACGAGTGTTATATATATATATATATATATATTAAACATTAAATATTTAGACTTTATTTATTTATAAATATACAATATATAAATTATATTTTGAACCATTAAAAAAAAATCATATATTAAACATTTAAATATTTATTTAATTTTAATATATATATATATTATATAGTTTTTTCATTTTATTAAATATAATGTATGACCCATGGGAAAGTGTAGACACTAATTAGTGAGTGGATGTGGCCCAGAGAGGATATATGACCTCTAAAAAGCATGAATTAAACACTCACTCAACAATTCAAAGATCAACTGTGGAAGTGAGAGAATCCCCACAACATCTATGAAAATAAATTTAGCAACTCCTATTTTATTTTAATAGTAGTAGCTTTGGAATGGGAACTATTGATTTCCCATCTTTGACATCACCCAACAATGGAGGATAAAGAGATATTGAGATATATGACAACTATTAAACATTGTAAAATGAAACGAAACCTCCACACTATAAAGATCATTGAGTTACCAACTCATTAACTACTCAACACTAATAACTATCTATATAGAAACCTTAGATACATATAATAGCTAAATAAACCACAAATGCATGCTAACACAGCAAAATACTCAACATGAAAGAAAAAAATATACTTTAAGATGTTAAATATCCTCGAGACCTGAAGAAAAATCCAACATTCAATTAACTTCGCTAGCTAGGATTTTATTATGCAACAATGTGCAGGTTTCTCTCCAATTCAACTCTATGCTTATTATTGAAATAGAGGCATCATTTTTCTTCCCTTCTCAACCAAATAACCCCTTTTCTCACTCAAAAAATCATCATATAGGATGGAGTCTTAGTTGGGGTGATAACTTGAAGGTCTACCATTCCCAAATAAAATTTGTCTTAAAATTATATCTCATGCTTGCCTTATGTTTTTTTTATAAAATTGAATGTAGGCATACTCAACATCAATCATGATGGCATGGGGCCCTTCATGCCAACAAGTTAGTCTCCTCTATTTTTGATAACCTCAAACCTTGCTAGTGTTTATCATCATATAACATATGCCATAGCCAATTGCATGAATTACAAATACAATTTTTTTGTTGATTATTAAAGGTTATATATTCTTTTTAATTTAAAAAATACTTCTTCTATATAAAAAATATATTTACATCAAAAACTCAAAAAAGGGAAAGGAAGAGTACATATAAAGGATATTAAATATAGAGGTACATATAGTAGATATTTAATTTTTTTAATAGGGTGTAGATGTGTTTAATTTGATTTGAATTATTAATGAGAATCAATTGTTAATTGAGAGATATATTCCATGAAGGAAGATTAGGATAAGAGGGCTAACAAAATTCTTATTGTTAACACTCGTTATAAAAACTAGTCTTTAATTCCACTTCAATCTTATGTTTTTGTTTCATTATTATGAGAATGGACAACTTTAGGATTCAAGGGAGCCACATGATGACGATTGGTATGTTGGTATTTTGTAGAATTCTTTGTGTGAGTCATATTTGAGTTTGGGAAACCTCTCATACCATCAACACACACATCTATTATAACCATGTCAAATTTCAGTGCATATAAGCACAATTGAAAAAATTTCAACATTGGATCCATTCACAACCCTCGGCTCTATGCGGGGTTAATTAATTAATTAAAGAATTAATTCCATCGATTCTTAAATGTTAAGTGAATCGAAAACTAACCTGACCCAAAGACCGTCAGGAGAATTGAACCTGTGACTTCTCAATAGAAAATTAAAGTGCTTTGACAATGAGTATATGATTGATTGAATGCCTAACCCTCAATAGGGCTATTATATACATAGGATGATAAGGACAGTAAAAAATAATCAATAATTTCATCTCCTCGACATTTATGTTATAATTTTGTCAAATTCTTTATGTGAGTTATATTCGAGTCTGGGAAACCTCCCATACTTTTAATGCATGTATTTACTATAAACATGTCAATTTTTAGAGCATACAAGCACAAACTGAAAAAAATTCAACATTGGCCCCATTCACAACCCATGACTCTATACAAGGTCAATTAATTAAAGCATAATTTCCATCGATTCCTAAATTTTAAATGAATTGAACATTTACCTGACCTCAAGACCATTGAGAGAATTGAATCCATGACCTCTCAATAGAAAATTAAGGTGCTTTGATGATGGGTGCCCGATCAATCGAGTGCTTAACTCTTGACAGAGCTAGTAAATACATAAGATAATAAGGACTATAAAAATTAATAAATAATTTCATCTCCTCAACATTTACATTACAATTTTGCTTAATTCCTTGTGTGAGTCATATTTGAGTCTGGGAACTCTCCCATACCATCAATGCATGCATATAATATAGTCATGTCAAATTTCAATGCATACAAGCACAAACTGAAAAAATTTCAACTTTGGCCCCATTCACAACACTCGGCTTTGTGCGGGGTAATTAATTGAAGCATAATTTCCACTAATTCTTGAATGTTAAGTTATTTGAACATTTACCTAACCCCAAGACCATCAAGAGAATTGAACCCATGATCTCTCAATAGCAAATTAAGGTGCTTTAATGATGGGAACTCGACCAATCAAGCACCTAACCGTCGACAAGGCTAGTAAATGCATAGGATGATAAGGACAACAAAAAATAACCAATAATTTCATCTCGTCAACATTTATGTTATAATTTTGTTGAATTCTTTGTGTGAGTCGTATTTGAGTTTGGGAACCCTCCCATATCATCAACGCAAGCATCTACCATAACCATGTCAAATTTCAATGCATACAAGCACAAACTGAAAAAATTTAATGTTGGCCCCATTCTCAACCCCTAGCTCTATGTGAGGTTAACTAATTAAAGCATAATTTCCATTGACTCCTAAATGTTAATTGAATTGAACATTTACCTAACCCCAAGACCGTTGAGTGAATTGAGCCTGTGACCTCTCAATAGAAAATTAAGGTGCTTTAATGATGGGTACTCAACCAATCACGCACCTAATCCTCGGCGGGGGTAGTAAATGCATAGGATGATAAGGACAGTCAAAAAACCAATAATTTCATCTCCTTTGCATTTATGTTATACTTTTTTTAAATTCTTTGTGTGTGTCGTATTTTAGTATGGGAACCCTCCCATACCATCAATGCATGCATCTATTATAACCATGTCAAATTAAAGTGCATACAAACACAAGTTGAAAAAAATTGATGTTGGTCCCATTCTCAACCCTTGGCTCTATGTGGGGTCAATTAATTAAAGCATAATTTCCACCAATTCCTAAATTTTAAGTGAATTAAGCCTTCATCTGACCCCGAGAGTGTTGACATAATTGAACCCATGACCTCTCAATAGAAAATTAAGGTTCTTTTATGATGGGTACTTGATCAATCAAGCGCTTAACCCTCAACGAGGCTCGTATATACATAGGATGATAAAGACAATAAAAAATAATCAATAATTTCATATCCTCGACATTTATGTTATATTTTTGTCAAATTATTTGTGTGAGTCATATTTGAGTCTAGGAACCCTCCCATATCATAAACACATGCATCGATTATAACCAAATCAAATTTTAGTGCATACAAGCACAAATTGAAAAAAAAATGTTGGCCCCATTCAAAACTCTCAGCTTTGTGTGGGGTTAATTAATTAAAGCATTATTTCCAACAATTCCTAAATTTTAAGTGAATCAAACATTTACCTGACACGAGAGCCTCAAGAGAATTGAACCCATGACCTCTCAATAGCAAATTAAGGTGATTTGACGTTGAGTAATCAACGAATCAAGTGCCTAACCCTCAACAAGGCTAGTAAATACATAAGATGATAAGGGCAATAAAAAATAATCAATAATTTCATCTCCTTGATATTTATGTTATAATTTTTCCGAATTCTTTATATGAGTCATATTTGAGTATGGGAAACCTCCCATACTGTAAGGACTCTGGACACCACATATCTCCACAATGGTATGATATTGTCCACTTTGGGCCTAAGCCCTCATGGATTTGCTTTTGGACTTACCCCAAAAGGCCTCATACCAATGGAGATATTTGTCCATCCTTATGTACCCATGATCCTCCCCACTTCTAGTCAATGTGGGACTTTGGTCGTATACCCAACAATTCTCCCCTTGAACAAAGGACCATCGAGCCTACCCTCAAACGATTATCCATCCGTCCACTCTCGACCAACTAGGATTCCTCGCTCCAATGCGTTGGAAGCACATGCCTTACATGGAACACCACCTGCCTTGAGAGCTTGCTCTATCCCAGGTCAACTCCTCTTCACCGTGTTGGGACCAAGACACGACCATGAACAATCCGAAGCACACCGCCTGTCGAGCTCATCCACGGATCCCATCGTGATATTACCGGGGCCCACCACCTTCGTTCGACATTCCGAGGATTCATCCACTTGGCTAACTTCGGGGCATGGCTCTGATACCACTTGTAAGGATTCTGGACACCACATATCTCCACAATGGTATGATATTGTCCACTTTGGGCCTAAGCCCTCATGGATTTGCTTTTGGACTTACCCCAAAAGGCCTCATACCAATGGAGATATTTGTCCATCCTTATGTACCCATGATCCTCCCCACTTCTAGTCAATGTGGGACTTTGGTCGTATACCCAACAAATGGGACCTAAGGAAGATCCAAACTCCCGGAGTCATTATTTCGATTAGGGAATCAAACATTTGTTCCTTTTCTCATTGATCTCAAGCTCAGTTTCATCCAGAGAGCAACCCTGATTCAATTTCATATCCGCTTCCATATTTTTGATTATGAGAATATGATAGGATATTCTAGAGTGAAATGATTCCATTAAAATTTTAATTCTCTAAAGCACCCTTGCAAGAGAGTTGTCTTGTGGATTATTACCATTGTTTAGATATTGGATTGTAATGAATAAGTCTCCTAAGATGATAATGCCTTCCACAACTCTGTCTTTCGCAATGAATAAACCTTGTAGAAGCATGTACATCTTAGCTTGGTTGTTATTTTTTCTTCCTATGCCCAATGAGAACTTTACTTCAGTTATTCCAGCAGGATTAATTAAAATCCCTCCCCCTCCTTCCACCCATAGGTTTCTTTTCGAAGCCCCATCAAAATGTAAGATCCATCTTTTCTATTGAATTTTCCACTCTTCCAGCTCCTATTGAGATAAGTGCAACTTCCATCAAGGATGGGGATAGGGTATTTTTTAAGGATTTAAATGTTTTCATATATATAGTATTGTAGGCAACTATTTTGGTTTGAAAATTCCTATGTATAGAATGTAGGAGAATATTAAATAAAAAACATGTAATTACCTATTAAAATTGGTAAATTTTTGGCAAAAATCATCCATTTAATTGTATAGATGTAAAAAATAGGCGATTTTTTAACCAATTGATGAATATTTTTTTCAAAAACTATCCAAAAAATAGCCTAGTTGCGAAATTTAGCCCCTAAATTTTTCCTTACATGGGGAGAAATAGAAGAGAGAATCTAAGTAGGAGGGGACATGGGAGAAAGGGAATTAACCCATTCGTCTTCAAGGGAATCCAAGGAAGCGTCCCCAGGGAGAGGGTTAATCCCAAGTTAGAGGGAAAGGGCCTTTAATGCAACAAATTTGGATGACCGGGAGGAGCCTTTGAAAATCACAGAGTTTTTGGAGAGCCAAATTTGTCAACAAATAAATTTAGGAGAGAAATCTAGAGTGCTTTAAAGGAGGATTTAGATTGAAGGGATCTCAAATATTTCCTATTCCAAGAAGAAAAGAAATAATGTATTTCAACAGGACATTGCATCCTAAGAGACAAAGTGCCTAGGGCAATAGACCAAATAGACTTGGTATAAGAACATTCAAGAAAAAGGTGAGGGATAAACTCTTCCTGGACTTCACATAGGGGGCATCTTGATGGGCCCTACAAGCTATAAATGTGTTATCATTGATGGAAAAGATAATGGAAAATATTGGAAAAGGTAACCGCATTGGTAAAAATGTTATCATTGGTGGCCAAGGCAAAGATGGTTGATGGTAAAGCTAATGGAAAATATTTGCATAAACAAAGGAAGGTAAAGGAAATTATAATGTGTAGAGGATTTGGAGCCAATTCTGGAGCAGTAGATCAAAACAAGTGCAAGTGTAACCCACACACACGGAAAAATATCTGAAAAAAAATTCCAATGGTATGTGGAAGGTCGAAAATGGCTTCCTAGTTCAAAAGTTAGATCCAATCAAAGTTGTTGACCCCAAGTCCAAGATTGTAGAGGTAAAGGTGTTTGGAGGAGCCTTTGGCGCATAAACAAAGTTGGCTAAAATGAAAAACTCAACAACAAGGATGGAGGATCCCCTACGCGAAGCTTCAGATAGATATGGCAGCAGTGGGAATGCATTTGATTGGCCACAGGTGGAGCCCACCCAGTAGTGATAGCCTGACGGGTTTTGATGAGCCCCAAAAATGGATAATTATATGGGCTCATTCAGCCTCCTAATTCGACTTAATCCACCATTCTCATTAGTTTATTGCATGTTTTTTATTATATTTATGCTAATAGAGTGAATTGGGCTAGTCATTATGCCAACAAGTCTAATCGGTGCTTTGTGCAGTTTTTTGGTCAATTTTGAGACAAAATCAAAGGTTTTAATGAGCACTTGGCAGCCAAATTCGTGGAAGAACAAGGGAGAGGATTTGTAGGAAGGTGTGCCATTCATTTATGGGCCCTTACCTTGAATTCTCCACCATCAACTTGGATTTCAAGGGCCACCACATCAATTATGACAAGGGCAGCCGAGCAAGGGCTAGTAAAGGTGTTGTTAACTACAAGTTTTGGCAGCCGAGTTCCTAAAGTTTAGGAGGGCTGTTGGGGTCCTCAATTTGTATAAATAAGAAGGCTTAGGGCCTCATTTCAGTTAGTCACTTTGTAGGCAAAAGTTAGCTAGTTGGTAATTCGATTTTAGTCATTTTCTAGGCAGTAGGTTAGCTCTGCATTTCAGCACATTTTCAAGCTTTTTCTTGTAGACAGTTTTTGATGTAACTATTATTTCTTGAGCAATAAAGATGAATCTAGCTTTGCACCAGCTCTAATCTCTCTCAGGAGGCTGTAGCTCTCGGGGTTGGGCCCAACCCAAGTGCCCAGTACCTCCTTTGTTTACCTTTATGTGTTTTTGCTGCATTCTTAGAATAAAATATGCTATTTAGATTTAAATCTTGTTTTGTTATTTAGGTTGCTTTTGATGATTAAAAAGGATTTTCATGTTCAGATTGGTTTGATAGGTTAATAACAGAGAATATCTTCATAATAAGGCTATCAAGCACCTCTGATCTCACCTCTCCCTCTGTGGGACCATGAGCTGGGACCAAGGTGTCCTTGCTGCCACCAAAAATCTGTCTTTGCTTCATCATGCAATTATTAGTGTTAGATTCTCATTTGTAGAAGTTGATACCAGCTGTGATTACATGCTCAAATCCATTCTTATTTGGTTTCCATAGTTGGTTTACATGATTTGCTACCAATAAACTGTTGTGCATCATGCTCATGGTTTCTAGGTCAAATTAGGTTAAAGTAGTTAGAGCTTTGGTTTGCATAGCCTTTGTTGATCAGTTTTGGGAAATAACATGCAGAGTACCTATGATACCTCCTCATATATCCTTACCCCATCCATGCAACTTGCTTCGTCTTCTAACTCAGATTCTTGCCTCTCATTTGCCACGTTTTCTCACTTTGCCCTAGTTTCTACATTCTTGTGCATCATTGCTCCCTCCATCCTTGAACAAATCCAATCGCTCCTTAGGCTCATTCACTAGGTCCTAGACCCCTTAAGATACTTATCCAACCTCCATTTCCACTTTCCCACCATTTTTCCTCCATTAACCCTCCAAAATCCTCTTTTCGGAACATCTTGTAGAAATTACAGAACATCTTGTAGAACCCCTGCAAACTTCCTCTAGAAGCTCACGAAAGAGGTTTCTTTAGATCCGATCACTGTGAAACTCTTTGGAAGGGTGCTAGGGATCCCTTAGGCCCTCTTCTAACCTTCCCAACCTCCTGCAAGCATTTCCTTTTGCCAATCCACCTCTGCACAGTCAAAAACAATTAAAGCACATGCATGATAATTCTGACAACTTACTCAAAAATATAAAAAGATGTTTTTTTCCAGATTTTAATGTAGAAGTAGCTTAGTCACATGCATTTTACCTTCCTACAAATCAATGGCATCTCTTTCAGTAGCTTTCATCCTCTTTCTTGCATCAATAGTGCTAGTTGGTAAAATTAGGGTTTGCATTTCCTTTCAACTTTTCAATTTCTTTCTGCAAGTAGATTAGCCTCCTTTGAGTTAGCTTCCATCCATCAGTTAAAAAAATCCTTCTCAGAGCTCATAGAAGTTGGCTTAAGCTCCTAGCGGAATTGTGCCAGCTGACCAAGTTACAGCCGCGGAAAGAGCTAGTACTTGTGCATACAACACCGTTGCTTCCAAGTTTGTTACGAATTACCGGGTTGATAAAATTAAAGAAGGGAGTCCCAGGAGTTGCAGCATTATTGCTGCAATACTGGGGCCCACCACAACCTTATAGGTTGTGGAAGGCTAGGGGCAAAAACACTTCCATATTTATAGTTGTGAGTGGTAGGCTTCCTAGTTACCATAATTTTGTTTTCCATTTTTCTTGCTAACATGAATGCCTTCTCCAATGAATCAGGTTCCCAAAGGTAGACCTCATGTTGGATATTATCCTTTAAAGTCCCTAAGAACACATCAAGCCTATCCTCCTCTGGAATAGCTTTTACCCTTATGTTCAATTTTTGGAAGTCCTCAATGTGCTCCATCATTGAACCTTTTTTTTAGACTTATCAATTGGCTAAAAAAGGTGTTGCTTTTTGCATCCCCATAATGTGCTGTCATTTCTTCTGTAAAAATTTCCCAAGTGACAATTTGTTTATGAGAGAAAAGCTATCGATACCATATAAACTGATTTGGTTCCAAATATAAAGTTGCAATACATATTGTTTGTGTGTTTTGCACATTATGGAGATTGAAAAATTTCTCCATCTGTAGTATCCATGTTGTGGGATCCTTGCCATCAAACTTCCTCATATCGATTTTTGGAATATGGTGGATCTTCGATCCAACATTAGAGTCTATGAAATCATGATTAACATTTATTTTGTTCTCATTATGATTTTCCTTTACTACCCTTTCACCATTAGTAAGCATTTCTTGTAGAAACTTTGTCAAATCTGTCTTCAAATCTTCCATGCCTATCTTCAAATTTGTCTCCAAATCTATCTTCAAATCGTCCATCTTAGCTTCCACATCATTCATCTTAGCTTCCAAACCATACATCTTAGCTTCTACATCTTTCCTTAAACCATCCATCTTAGATTCTATTACTTTTTGTGCGAGTGACATTTGTTGCACTTGGTCTCGTAATTTTGATATATCATGTTGCATTTCTTCCTCTTCTTCATGAGTCATGCTAGAGATTTTAGGTTGTATACTAGGTGTTTGCATTTTCTTTCCTTGGGACATCAATTACCGATAATAAAGCTTCACTATGCCCTTTGAATTCCTTCAAACTAATTCTTCAAACCAAGCTTATGCAAAAATTAAAAAAACTACACACCTTTTTTCACTTTGTAGGAGCTTGATATTGAATTGGATGTATCTTTGTAATTTCAGATCATCCAGTTCTGAAATTGAGACCTGCAGTAGCCCTCTATGTCCTCTTTCCAATGCCACCAGTCTGATCAAATTTAGATTCTCCAAGAAATATTTATTCACAATCTCCCAAGATGACCTGATTATATATCTTTTCAGAAGAGCAAACTTATATGAAGTGCCACGTGTCATTGTTTTGACCTTTGGATCTAAAAACGATACAAAGGAAACTAAAGTTTGTCCTTTTTCTATAACTTCTTACAAAATTGTAATATGATGCTCAAAACAAAAGTTATGAGGATTTTCCCCAGGTCACCTGTTTGGAATGTAATTCGGGAGTCTACAAAAATGCCAACTTTTTCAGATCATATCTACGCAAATATAGTGCGAAAATATCTAAAATTTAGATCCAAGGTTCAAAATGATTTCGACCCAAATGGGTTTTTTTTTTTGTAGCATCTGAAATGTTGCAAAAAACAGGTTATAGCGAAAATGCCAAGATGACCTGTTTGGAGTAGCGAAACCCTAGAATCGAAAGCTCTGATACCAAATGTTATGAAACCAACTCACAAAAAGATAGAAAAGATAGATCAATTCCTTAGAATTCAGCCTCTTCAAGAGGGCAACCTCCTTTACATTACATAAATGAACAATTCTTGGATGATACAAATTACAAAACCTCCTTTCTATATATAGGAGTCTATGGGGTCACTATATAACCAAGCCGAGCTAACAATAATAATATAAAGGCACACAAATAAATGTAGAGAGATTCTATGTGGCACAATAATAACAATATGGGGACAATAAGGGCACAACAATATTAATAAGGGATACACCTACAATAGAAATGGGGAATCACTAGTATTATAGGGACCTAACAAACTTTTCCTGAAGTTTGCTTGCAAATTTCTGGAATAACCATTCCTAAAGGGTATTCCAAAGTTGATTTTGTTCCAACCATAAGTACAACATTCTATAGCTTTATGTCCAAATTTTTTATATGAATAGAAAAAACCATGAAAGATAGATTGATACCTAGGAGAAAACCTTCTTCATGGAACCTTTTTCCAAGAGCCTTCTTGCATATCTTGCCCTTTTAATTCGGTTAGGAAATTCCCTTGCTTGATAGACCCATTAACAATTTATGTATAGGTTTTCTATCCATTTTCCTTTTCTTTCATAGAGGAGCTTGAACCCTTTTCAAATGTTTCTTTGTAACATAAACCAGTGTTATCTCTATATGACCTTTGGTTGCTAATGAGTTCATCCAAGGTCTTAGAGTTGTTTGCAAAGTTTTCCAGAACATTTCCCTTTTTTCTTCCTTTCGTAGAGAGACTATTTGGGCTTCTAGTTCTTCCCTTGCCTCATTTATTTCTTTTAACTAATTCTTGAGTGATTATTCAATTATTTTTGCTTATTATAACATGTGTTGATATTATTAGCATGTTGTTTTACCTCCTTTAATTCGACTTCCAAAGAATTAATATTTTTTCTTTTTGCTTTGAGTTACTTTATAACTCTGAAAATTTTGTTTTGAAATTTAATTTTAGTCATTTATTCTTCTTCGTTAGGTGCTTCCTTTTTGTTATGCTTAGCCATAAATAATATTCTTTCCTTGTTTTCTTCATCATTGTCACTTCCGTCTTCATATGAAGAACTATCTTCCTTGGAGAGGAAGTTTTTCTTTAACCCTTTCTTCTTACCTTGCTTGTTGAAATTTCTTTGACCGTTATTTCCTTTCGTAAATGATTCATTCTTATGAGGGAACCTAACAAAAAAATGACCAATCTCACCATAGTCAAAGCATAGCACTGGAAGTTTTCTTTTGTACTTACATGTTCCTCTTTTCATATTCCTTGTAATGTACACAGATTATTCATCTAAAAGTTCTTCTCCTTCTTCTTCTTCCTCTTTACAACAACTAGATCTAGGTTTGAATACTTGTTTACCCTTCTTGATCTTCTTGTATGTCATAAATGTTGTTTCTATATTAAGTGAACCATTTTCCTCTTCAATTCTCATTTCATATGTTGTAAATATCCCATGTAGTTCATCCATACTCAAGTTGCTTAGATCTGATCTATCTTCTAAGACAAAAACCATAGGATTAACCTTGTTGGAAGAGTTCTAAGGACTTTTCGTTTGTCAATTGGTTCTCCTAATCCTTCTAATTCATTTTTTGTTTCATCCACACATTGAAAGTAAAGCTTCAATGTTCTTATCTTCTTTCATCCTTAGTTGTTCAACTTGAGCTCTATAAATTCGAATTTTTGAATCCTTGAACTTTGAGTCTCCTGCATATATATTTTGAAGCTTGTCCCATAGTTCCTTAGTTGATTTACAACCCAATACCTTAACATAGATAGTTTCAGTAATCCCACTTATTATAAGATCCTTTTCTTTGGCATTATTTTCAATATTTTTCTTACCTTGTTCATTTGTTGTTGTTTTTTAGACATGCTTGAAAATTTCCAAAACTTCATATCCTTGCTCAAGTAAATGAACCCATATCCTTCCACTTAAAAGTGCATAGTTATCTCCATTAAATAGAGGAACTCTATTCTTGGTGTAATCCATTATCTTCTTCCAGTTGTTAAACTGCTACTGAAGGAACCAAGTTCTGATTCCAATTGTTGGAAACACTGGGGGGGTGAGTAAGTATTTCTTAGGAATTAGCACTTTATTAATATTTTTCATAGTATTAGTTATTCTTTAGTTATTTATATTAATGTTCAATAAATGAAGTAAACAAGAAAACACAATATAGACAGTAGGCACAAGATTTTTAGGTGGAAACCCTCCTGGGTAAAAAACCACCGAATTCTTTCCTAATAAATTCTTTAATATTCAACCCCAACTGAAATGAAGTTACAACTTCTTGGAATTATAGAAAATCATTCTTCTCCATCTCCCATTGGAAGGATGCCCCAACTCCCTAGTTTTATCACCAGTTAGCTGAATGGATGCCTGAACACTCAAGTGAGCCATAACTCACCCTAGCACCACCCTTCCACCCTAAAGTGTTTACAGTCCCCAACTTGTAGGTCACTTAATTCACCTGCCTAGCACCACCTTTCCACCCTATAGAGATAAAAATAGATGAAATATGTGGACTCATGTACCAGGGAAGATGATCCACAATATAATGATTCTCAATAAATGATAGACAACACTAGGACCATACCCTTATCCCAATATACTTTGACAATAAAATTTGATTGTCCCCAATAATGTATTTTACAACTCTTAGGAAATTTGACTCTTTTAGCAATTATGGGCTCTTGTAACAAAGAAAATGGCCTAGTTACAATGATTAGACTCTTTACCTTGAAGATGCTTCTTAATACATGGATCATTGTTGATGATATGATAAGATGGCTTCTCTGTTTTTAGGAATTGTCCTTTCTGCAAGGCTGCCTTCAAGTGACGATGATTGTCACTTTAGCTTCCTATATGTCCTTGAGTCTTCTTCTACCTGCATACAAACTTTCCCAAATGAGACCCAATCCCAAAACAAAACAAGATACCCTTCAACATACCTTTTCCTACAATACACATGTAAGTACATAATAGTGAAAGTAAAAAATTAAATGACTACCATATGTACTTGAATTGAGCTTGTGACTTGCTTATTGTCGTTTTGTTCTTGGCTTATTCAATTACTATTAACCATATAATATTGGACAAATTATTTACTAGGATAGAACTAATGAATGCTTTCAATTCTACCTAGATCTTACGACAAACTATGAAAACTATACAAGTCTAGTTTTAATAACCTTTAATTACATATTTTATGCAAATCCTAATCAAGCTTAGTAAAAAACCCTTAAATACTTTAAAATAAAACCTTAAAATATTTAGATACAAACCTAACCACGTAATGAAAACCTTATCAAAGAAGATACTTACAATTCTGGAGCAATCTATGTCAACAGGTCCTTCAAAACACAGTTAATGGCTTGAAACGCTTTAATAGTCTAGTAGTACTGTCCAAGACTTTACTTATAGCCTTGTTATAATATTCTGGATAGACTTCTCAATGCTAGTCCTTGAAAGGTAGACCGATAATTTTATTTGCAAAATATGGCCCTTGATGAGGATGAAAACCTTAAATTGCATACCTAGACTCTTAGTTTCAAACTGAGGCCTTGTGACAAACTTTGGAAACCTTTGTTATCCTAAAATAATGCAATTTTCAATGTGACAAGGCCTTTAGGTGAGTTGTTCCTTGTGGTCCTGTAACTTAAGCTTCAAACCAAGAAATTCTAACAAGGGAAGCACTTCGATAACCCTTATAGATTGTAATACTTCTTGGTTTTTAGCCCTGCAACTAATCTAAACCCTAACCAAAAGGATCTTTGTTGATATGCTTGTAGGGTAGTCTCGAAATTTCAGATATATTTGTTAAGTTCCTCATGCATTCAATTTATTTCAAATGTCTCTTAATATATAGTATAAGGTTCTCAATTAAACATTGTAAGACAAGCTTCATAAACATTGGAGGAATTAATTACCTTATGATTGAAGAAAGATCCACGTCCCTTGAATTATATTGATATTCATATATTTTTAACTATATTTTGATCATAGAAGAATTTTTAGATTAACTAATGGAGGGAATGTGATTTAATTGTTGGCTTTGAAACCTAAGAATTATATCTTATGATGTTAAAAAATGATAAATGACCCTTAATTTAACTAATTATTAACCCTTAATATTTTTCTAGAATTTTTTTTAATTCCACTAAAATTTTGGAATTAATGGTTGGCTTAGTGCATATGGTCCTACTTGGCTGCAAAGTCAGTGATTGGTTTATTGTCTTTGGTTCTTCGAGTTATGTAACTTATACGTGGCGAGATTACGGTGATAAACAATGTCATATATTGATAACTGTAGGAGGAGGTGTCATGTCACTACCCCTTGGGGTTTTAACCCACAAAACTCGGTCTTCAATTTCAAACTAACTTTTCTCTCAAACCATGCCAGAAGCAACCATGAGGCATACCACATATCAACAAAAACATCTCATCGAGGAGAACTTATCTAGAAGGATCCTTACACGAGTTTCCATGAATTTCCATGTCAAATATACGATTGAAGATCGTGGTAGATCCTGGTTCTTCTTGGGTTGACATAAATGACAACCACCTATCAATAAAAATAATACAAGTTACCCTTGCCCCCTCGCTTACGTAAAAAACCTATTTTCTCATTTTTTAATTTTTAATTTTTATTAATTAATTAATTAATATTATTATTTTCTTAATTTTTTAATTATTTAATTTTATTATTATTTATTTATTAATTTATTATTATTATTTTTTTATGTAAATGGCATTGGAAATCTAAATATAGTTATCAATAGACATTTTCGATTTTGTATGCTTGTTGCAATGTTCTATATGTCATCTTTCTTTTTCCATATTTTTATATGAGTAGTTAGAATAGTATATAGATAAGTTAACCTCCAATTACATTTCACAAAGTGGATTTGAAAATGATTCTAATATATGCAGCTATGTGGCGCAAGCCATAATAATTTTTTAATATCAATTGTTGAACTGTTTGCAACGTACTTAGTATCTGTGAGTGCAAGTTATCGCATTAGTTAATAAATTGTGTAATGAAAACATATAATGTAGGGCAAGTTTTATTATTTTGATTATTGAAATCTTGTAGTTATATATTTTAATCTTTTAAAATTCGGGTAATGTTGAATATTTAAATCTTTGTTTTTTAATTGAGTTAATTTCGTTGTACAAAGTGTGGAAATGTTGAGGAAGTGTTCATCGCTCTTGTTCTGTACTCCACACAACGAAAATTTCTTCCTTACCTATGCATTTTGCACAATGAAAACATAAAATTAATTATTGTTATATACATCAAACTCCAATATAGGCTAAAGTACTATGTTATACGGTAACAATACAAAATATTGTTTCAATGGACATTTGTTCACACTAAACGGTTACCATTTTAATATGAAAGGTAAAGTGTTTTTAGTGTGCGCAGAGGATTATGTGTGGAAGAACCTTTACATTTCCTGGTTTTCGCATCTCCACACACATTTCTCGGCTACATAAACCGATGCCATAGTGATTTTATTTTTCTTTCTTTTTCTATGCATGTCAGATGCAAGGCATCAATTTTCATGATTTTTTGACACATGCGAAATGTCATATAAACTTAATCAATTTTGGTGGTATGCATTAACATCAATTAGAAAATTAATTAAGGCTTACTTCTATGAATAACAAAAGTTGCACTATCCATAAATCTAAATGTACTTCTTAAATGTGTATTGACATAATACAATAGATGTGATAGGGAAAGTAGTGCTTAATCAACACATTTTCAGGGAATTGTTTAAGTGCTTAATAGAATTTAATATAACACATTGTGTAATGATTAGTAGTTGTAAACAAAGAAACAATTTACAAAGCACTCAACACTCAGCATTAAAAAATTAAATGTAAACCATTTTGACAATTTTTTGGCTAATTGACACATACTAAGTCCATTTTGCACGATGTTGTTAGAGAATTATATATTACAGAGCAATGGAATACATAAAATATTGCAGAAATATAAACACAGAAAACACATAATACAAGAGAGACACAGATATAGATGGCTTTGGACTTCCTAGATTTATTACCACTACTTCCTGTAAACTTCCACTTTGGGATTTTAAATTTCCATTTATTGAGAGTATTTTGTGTAATAAATATCACACACCAAATAGTAATAGTTATTGATTACATAGCATATCTAGAAATCTATAATTAAATGAAAAAAAGCTATTGCCTTGATTGTTACACAGTATTTTGTCACACCTCCTGCACTTCCCTGTGACATACCCTGAAGTGTTTGAAATATGACCATAATGCAATGTACTCATTCATATATGCAGTTCAGATCCTCCCTAAGACATTGATTGGAAAATTCCTTGAGCTTCCCATGAAGGAAATAGCTCTTAAACCCTAATTTGAGGATCATCACTCTTATGAAGCCAAAAACCGCAATGATCACATGTTGCACTATAGTCAACCCGCTATGGCATCTCTCTATTTACTTGTATACCCACGATGACCCCAAAAAGGCAATTTTCCCAAAGAGCATGAGAAGCTTCGTGATATAGAAGCTTCCAAAGCGGTGAGCTAGAGGTTGTTCGGCATAGATGAGGTCAAATTCTCCCAACTTGGGCTCTTGGTCTTATCCCTATGAGCTACCTCCTTGAGATAAGGGCCTAATCCTATATTTGGAGAGATCCTAACTCCCTTTCCCAACCTTTATATTCATCCTGTCCCATTCCCAAATGGTTGGTTAGGTTAGAGGTTGGGTTGGTCTATGTCTATTTGCACCCTTATGCTAAGATTGTGCCTAGAGGCTATTAATTAGACTTGAAGAAGGCGTGCTTGGAGAGTTCTTGGCTTGGAATTCGATTACCACTCAAGGAGAGCATAACAACATCAAGGCTTTGGTTGTAAGTTTCCCTTTATATTCTAATAATATACAATTGCTGGTTCATCTTCTCAAAATCTATATGTTCATGTATCATTTAGCTTGACATTCCTTGATCAGTTAAGTAGGTTGCTATTGGATTTGCTATCTGTTCCTTTTTGTGTCTTGATCACTTGTGCAGGTGCATAAACACTAAGAGAAGTAGGAATAAGCCCATGACACAAGTGGTTTGGGGTCCTCAAAAAAGGAAATTGGAATAGCATCAGAACGAGGTAGGCCATCTCCTTCATTCTTCTTTTCAATTGTAACTAGGAAGATGTCTAGTTGATTGTCACTTTAGTTGTTAGACCCACTCATTGGGCTAGAGGGATAGTCTCTATCCACATAGAAGATTTACCTAGACAAAAAAATGGCGACTCCACTAGGGAGCCTATGATCATTTCCATCTAATCCTTCACCCTGATCTTTTGACTAGTTTGACCAACCATTAATTTTTCGGATTTTCTGCATCAGTCTGGGTGTATACCATCACTAATTACTGCCTTAGAGTGTTATTTCTGGATTGTTTCTTCGAATACTTTTAGTTTTTTACCATATTCCTTTCCCATCATGGGTTTAGCCTTAACAGTCACGATGGCATCGCGATTTTTACCTTTGCAGTCGCCATGATTTTTTTTTATTCACTATTTGGTCATGCTGAAATCATCACTACTTTTGCTATACAAAGTAGCGATAATCGTGGGTTTGCCTATGAAAAGTAGTGATAATTGTGGGTTTGTGTATATAAAGTAGCGATGATCCTTGAATGTGAGAATTTTTGAGGTTTCTTCCTAAGAATCCAGTATGTCTTGGCCCCTAAGGTCTTTTCCCATCTTGTATGCTTGGATTTGCCAATTTTTTGATTGATTGCCTTGATTAATTTACAAAATTTGTCTCGTTGACTTCAAAGCGAAATTTGATTGAGTTCTAGGGTTTCTGGTCAATTGGTCATCGTTTTCTACTTGTTAGTGTCATTGATATGCTTGTTTTGCTGATTGATGGAGTGTTGTTTTCTATGGAAATCGATGAAAACATCATTTTTCATTTGTTTTAGCTTGTATTTCAATTTTTATTTATTTTTTAAATGCATTAGATTAGTTGCATTGAAAAGTTATTTTTTTAGATTCATGATTGAGAATAGATTACATTTTTTCAGTGATTGAAAGCTAAAAACTGTACTGTGTGCATCAAATCATTCAAAACAAAAAGAAAAGCATAATTCATATAAATGCATCTTAGTAAAGTAAAACCATTTTGCTTTTAAAAAGTTGCATTTAGGATAGTGAAAGCTGACAATATTTTTACTTTTGGCATTATGTTTGGAAGACGAAAGTGAAATTTAGTGGAAGGCATTTTGCGTGATACATTTTGTTTGATGCACTATTGATTGAAATTCTTCCCTTGGTTAGTCTAGCTTTCATAGAAACGAAAGTTTTTTTTTTCTCAAATAGTTGAATCTTAGATGTTCAGGTGACATGGTGTTGAGCCTTAAAACCGAAACATAAGTTCAAGTTAACATCTAAAATATATCAATTAATCTAAGGAGAATTTGAAAATTAACACTTCATACTTAGTGGTCTAGGCTAGCGATGTGTTTCGACGTCTTTAAAACTTAGTAGTTTCCATTCGCCCTTTGCATTATACAGTGCTAGCAAGGACTTGTGCTCCTCGTACCGTTGAGTATATAAAGGGAGACCCTCATAGGTTGCAAACTTTTATCCATAGGAAGCCGAGTTTGCCAACCTGTAAATGTGATACACTGAACACAACATTCAGGGAGATTTCCTGCATGTATGTCAAGTTCTTGGTAAATTTATTTGCTGAGGTGTATATTTTAGTTCGTGGTTACTTGGTAATCCTTTTTGCCTAGAGTATCATGAGTAGTCATTTAAAACTTTTCTGACTCCTTAAACTTGAAAAGATCATCGAGTACTTGTCCTTTCAAACTCACTAAACTAATGAAAGTGACTAGAGTCACCTTTTCATCCTTTTCTTGACTCTTAAAACATGAAAAGGAAAAGTTTTTATTTCAAATTCTAAAATTAATTTACTGCAGAACAAACATCCTTCCTGTGGAAATACTCCTTAGTAGATCTTAGGTTGATACCATGGCAACATTTCCTGAGTCTACCAGTCAAGGAAACCCCTCTGATGGGAATCCTATTCCTTTTCCTTCTTTTGGAAATACTGGTGCTCCCTATATGGTGACATTGTCCCTTCATGGATTGACCATTGGTTTGCCAGTTTGGTTATTTGCAACCTCAGTGGTTTCGAGTGTCCAAAGTTTTCGACTAATTTCTCCTCCACCTGAACAACATCAACCTCATGTTGATCCTAAAGTTGACCCCTCACCTTCTTCGCCTATTTTTTCACCTTGTTCTTCCTCTTCACCTGGTGAAATTCTGGATTCTAGCAACAAGGAAGCTAAGAAGAAGAAGAAGCAAAATAAGTAAGGGGGAAACCAAGTAGTCATTGCTACAGATGCAACTATTGAAGAAAAACGTTCCAACAAACCCCAAAAATTAAAATTCCCTCGCATGTTATGTAAGGGTGACCACCTTCTTTGGAATTATCCTGGTATTCCCCAGGTCTTAGAAGTGTGGTCTACAAGTTCACATCGACCTTTGTCATCAACCTTTGTCGATCATGCTAGTGACAAACCCTCAACTAGTAACAGTAAAGCTCATGGGAAAAAGGAAAAAGTCAAATTTCCTTGTAAGTTGTGTGAAGGTAATCATCCCATTCACCTTTTTCCTCTTATAGATGAAGCTTCCAAAGAATTGGAAAACCTTACAACTTCTCAACATCATCTTCCAACTGGGTATCGAAATATTTCCCCTGATCCTCCGCTAGTTGATCCAGTGTTTGATCAAAAGTCATCTTTGGTCAATCCCACTCTCTCTGAAAGTGAGTCTCATGAGTCTGTTCTCCACCAACCATTTATTGAGAAACTGGTAGACTTGACCCCACTTTTAGTTAATCGTACCTTTCCAGTAGAGAGTGAACCTCATACTGCTAAGGTTCTTTTGGTTTCTTCAGTTTCAAATGAACTGGAGGTAAATCCTCCTATTCTCATGGTACATGAGAGCATTTATCCTGTTCCCATCGAGAAAGAGGGTAGCTCTCACATTCTTATGACACCCCCTCCGAGTAGTTTAGTCACTTCTTTTGATTGGAGTCAACTGGCAGGATATCGCCTTCCGTCTTATGTGCCTTTCCAGATTATAGTATAGGCTTATCATATGGCCATACTTAGCATAGTCATAGATGAGGGTGCATATGTTGGTATTTTTTCCTCAAATGTTGGCAAGCTTTAGGTTCTCCTTAGCTTGTCCACGTCACCTAGAATCTATTAGCTTTTAACAGAGGAACCAGTCAGTCGTTAGGGATCCTTCCTAAGTTACCTATTACTTTGGGAGGAAAGATTGTCTATATAGATGTGATGGTTGTCCAAGGCCCGTTGGATTTTAATCTACTCCTTGGTCGTGACTATTTTTATGTCATGGGAGCTCTTGTTTCTTCTCTTTTTCGAGTGATTTGTTTCACGCATTAAGGAAGCATTATGATCACTGATCACCTTACATTCATTGGTCCTGAATCAACTCCCACTCAACCATCATCCCTAAATGGTTCTTATATGCAAGCGGTATTACCCCCGTCATAGGTTAATTATGTGGCCACCTATTCTATGCCCTCATCTACTGATGATCTAGTAGGTGATGTAGTACACGATGTACTGGGGGCATTGGAACATGATTTTTCATTTGGATCCCTGGACATGTATCCATTCCAGAGTGTTTTTCTCCCATCTGATGAGAACCACTTGGAAGCCATGGCTTCTTTTGGTCTGTGAAACAAGGAACATAGAGCATATTTCCTTGTCTTATGTCAAGCTCGTTAAAAAATGAAACAAGGGTAATGAGGATAGTTATTTTACTATGTCAACCTCGTTAAAAAATGAAATAGGTCCCCATGAGGATGTTTTTTTACTATGTCAACCTTGTTAAAAAGTGAAATAGGTCCCCATGAGGATAGTTATTTTACTATGTCAACCTCGTTAAAAAATTAAATAAGTGTCATGAGCATGATTCTTTTCCCATGTCAAGCTCATTAAAAACTGAAACGAATCCCCTTCCAATTCAAGTCTTCGATTAGATCTCATAAAATCCCAGTTTTTCACTTGATCTCATAAGTGAACCTTCTTTCCATCCACTTAGGTGAATGGAATGAAGCTGGGGGGGCATGTACCTCGAATTGAGTCATTATGATGGGGGCATGCAAACATATCTCAAGCATAGTTTATCTTTGTTTCATGCTTGTGTAAAAATGAAACCAAACCCAAGCATAGTTTATCTTTGTTTCAAGCTTGTGTAAAAATGAAACCAAATCCAAGCATAGTCTGTCTCCGTTTCAATCTTGTGTAAAAATGAAACCAATCCCACTTTACATCTCATGATTATTGTTTTTATCAGCCGATTTTTGTTAGATGAGCCTTGGTTCTTTCACTCCATAGTCACCATGTCTTTAGTTGATCGTATCCTTTCAATTGGTTGTTTTACCCTTGCCTAAGGAACATCTGCGATGAGTGGTTTTATTGGCCAGCCTCTTGACCATTACATGTTTTGAGTAGTTCCATCATTACTAGAACTAGTTGCTATCCTTTTATACCACTTGTTCCTCTAGGTGGAGTCCCCTTTTAGCTCTTTTCAGACTCCAAAAATATGAAAATATTGTTGAGTACTTGTCATTTCAAATTTGTTAAAGTAAATTAATTGACGTCTAGTCCGGATTGAGATATACTATTGTATGAAAAAGGAACACCTTAGTCAAACATGGCTAGGAGGTTCTCTCGAATATTCCTTTTCGGATTCGAGAGACAAATTACGAAAAGGGACATAATGGAGTTTTCTTTCTCGTCTCTTTTTCAAAATCTCTAAATATGAAAAAGATATCGAGTTATTATTTCATCAGGCACATTAAAAACATTTTATGACGAAGGTTTCATCACCGTGATGAGACCGAGTTTCTACTTCCTAGGGCTCGTAAAACTTACTAGGATGGATTCATCTGAAGGATGGACTTAAATGACAAGCATATTGTATCCTCTTCAAGCTTGTTAAAAAATAAAGAGGTACTCCCTAGAAATAGTGGGGAAAAAATGAAGATGAAACATCCTTTGTATAGGCAGCATGTCGCTCTCGAACATGACACTCTTTTGCATCTTGTGTCGGGTTTGGAATATCCTCGCTCAATCACTTGTGCTTCTAGGTTTGGGTTATCCATTTTACCTATCATATAACTATTCCACTTTTTCATTATTACCCTTAGTCCTATGTTGAGTCTGATGCTACCACACTCATGAGTCTTATCACCAATATGTTCAAGAGAACTCCAATCTGCAATTATTTACCTATACATCATTTGAGTCATTGTTACAGTCTTGAAAGTTATTCCACTTTATTCTTTGTTTAGTGTTGATGAGGAGGGAATCATTATGACCCTCCGTCAACAAGTCACCTCCTGTCGACTTCAGCTCATTATCGAGGAAGATGACTTCTAAATTCTAATTCAGTACATTAGAGCTTGCATGCCTTAATGGAAAGTTCTTCGCATCTAATGAAAGGTTTTTTCTATCGGCATTCGATTAGGTGATTCCACAAGTGTTCGAGTTTAGCCAGTAATCAGGTGGTTTTCTAGCATGTTCAATTGCGACACATTCATTCACATGTTAGAATTCATACTTTGATCGAGTCAAGATAAAGCGCAAGACCCTAATTTTTATCTGATATGAATCAGGTTGCATGGAGTTATGTGTTATTCATGATTGTACACATGTTTCTGCTATACGGATGGTTGTGACCATACCATGGGACTTTACATTTATGGTGATCCTTCTATATCGGATGGTTGCATCCATGCCCTGGATCTTAGATTATAGATGATCCCTCCATATTGGATGGTTGCACCCATGCAATGGATCCTTTCATATAGTCGCTACTATCTAGATGGTTGCATCCATACCGTGGATTCATGTTTTGACATCAGCTATGTATATGTATATGCATCCTTGATTTGTAGGTCTCCTAACAATGTTTGTCTTCATCCTTCCAAGAGCACATAAAGAATCTTAGCCATCACTCCTCATTCTACCTTCATGCTTTAAGGGGTGTTATAGCGGCTACAACCACCCTCCAAAATTTTGGCTTACACTAATTTTAGAGCCTCCCTTGAGAGTTTCACTTGAGGACTGCACACACACAGGTTCGCTCTATGAGCTTGTGTGAGTCCTCGCATTCGCCTTGCCTTTTCATTTCATTCAATTTTCTGCATGTTGGTGTCTAGGTCATGCTTACGACCATGCTATAGTTATGCTCGAAGTTTTCACTTCGTATGTGCTTGTTGTGTTCGCTATGAAAGCATCTGCCGCACTCACACACATAGTCATATTCACTGTCTTGCAAGCATCATCTCAATCAATGAATGGTCAATCATGAGTGTTGCGCTTGTCACTTGCACCATTGGTCAGTCATGTTGAACATGTTTGTCTGGATGGTTTGAGTTGTTTCGTCGTCGAGTCATGTGAGTGTGTGTTTGCATGATCACCCATGCATCTTTCGATCGTTCACACGCTTAGTCATTTTTGCTGAAGTCCTGATGACCATACTCTCCTCTGGCAGTCAGACCATCACCTCGCCATCGATTTGATCGACTGTCAACTAGGAAAATGCAGAAGCACCAAGCTAGTTTTTTCAAGCTACGTTGCCCGCAAGCAGTTCAACAATGTCCATGTTGACCACCTGGACAGTCGGACCTAGTAGTCACCCCAGGACTGAAACCCTTCAAAAATTGCGTAGAGGCCACTGACCTCACTCGCTTAACTGAATGAGGAAATTATGCAAACAGGCTAGACAGACACCAAGTGCCCGTCCCTATCTCCTTCAGAAAATTGTGTAGTTTTCCCATTCAGTCATCCGGATAGTCGACCCACTGCTCATCCAAGAAATTGTGTAGTTTTCACGAGAAAGCCTTCTACTGTCAAGCAGTCTGCTTAGCTTAGAAATTATGAAAAGATGATCAGCAGGGTGGCTTCCCAGCTTCAGTGTAATTTCCCCGCCAGAAGCTCCGAGTAGAAAATTGCCAGTTCCCTCCAGGAATTGTATAGTTTCTTTTACCAGTGACTGAGAAACCAACTGCTAGTTCCCTCTGGGAATTGTGCAGTTTTGGCTGCTAGTTACCCCAACAACCAACTGCCAGTTGCCTCTAGGAATTGCACAATTTTGGTTGCCAATGAACCCAACAGCCAACTTCTAGTTCCCTTTGAGAATTGCATAGTTTTGGCTGCCAGTCTCTCGAGTACTTCCTCCCAAAATCTACACAATTTCTGCCTTCTAACCCTTCATGTAGCCCGACCCATTCCTCTAGAAAATTGTGCAAATCTGGCTTTCTAGCCCCCGCTGCCTGTTCGTTCCAAAAAATGCATAGAGCGTGCCTACCTTGCCTTCCGCCAGCCTGAAATTTCCCTCCCAAACTTTGTGCAATTTTGCCTCCAAGTCTAGCCAGACCTTGCAGGAAGTCGCTGTTGAATCAGATTTCCCGTCTCCATCACTTAGTGACTCTTGCGCAGTTTTCATCAGTAGTGCCTGGATCCATCATCCTGCTTCACAACCTTTCCACCTCTCCCGGTCACCTGCATCCGAAATGATCATGTGTCATGGTAAACTAGGAGGTTTTGGATTTGATGTCATCTCATCATGAGTGACTACAGGTACATGTACACCAAAAAACATGGAAGACGAAGAATGGGATGAACGGAGGGAGCACATGCAGAAGGACAAGTTCACCAACGAACGAAGCATGTGAAGTAGACGAATGCGACGAACATGCACCTTGCCTAGCATATGAGCCTGTCAAGCCTTCTAGCATGTGAACAAGGAACATCATCCTAAAACTTCATCAAGCGAACCAAGGGCCATCGAAGACTCCATGCACTTCACCATGTGGAGGTGAATCTATGATACACGATTAATACATCCATCACCCAACAATGTTGTAGCTCAACATGCACTCCAACAACAACACGAATGTACCAGCACTGTCATGTCAAGTCATGTTAAGTCATTTCATGAGTCATGTCGCCCACATGTCCACTATGGGCTATGTTGTCAATCAATGTGATGTAACGTGGAAGTCTAAGAGACAAACTTGTTGAACAAAGAGTCATGTAAGTCAAAAAGTCATGGAAGCCAAACGGTCATGAGGGTAGTCAAACAACCACAAGGGTCAGTTTCACCCTTGGCTATAAATACCCCCTCATTTGCACATGCAAAGGACTTTTCACCTCATCTCCTCCCACATAGCCAAGAGAGTCTGTAACATTTTCTTTGAGGAGTAAGTAGAGGTTCCAATTCCCCGCACTCGAGGTTAATGATGTATGGTGTAATGATGTGTCTTGGAACTTTTGCTTAATTCAGAAGCCTGCTAACAGGCCATCACGTTTTCACACATGTATTGTATCTGTTGTAAGACTGATCTTTAACACTTGTAATGCGTGTTGCTTTAACTTGTGTTCTACATTTGAACTGTTTCATTTGTTGTAATGCATAATATATTAATGGAAATGTGTTGTATATGTTGTTAACATTGTCTCGCCTGTGGAGACTTCTCTCCTGGACATTAGATAGACCTTTCAAATGAAGCTTGATGTAACAACCGTTGTGCTCGTTTGGACTAATCCATTGAGTGTTGTACATGTTATCTTACCTTATGTGTTGTGACTTCCACATCCGTGTGGATTTCTCCTCCGGAAGCTGTGCATGTCCTATTGCGTTGTGTGTTCCTAGCAGTGTTGGGACTACTCCCAATCGACCTGGAACTCACTCTCACCCTCTCCCTTAACAATTAAAGAACCATTGACACAAGTGACACTTTCACTTCTTGAAGACAAAGCAAACCAATCTTCTGCGCTGACAAGCAAGAGTTGAGGCAGATCTTTAAGATAATGGAAATTAGGCCATCATACCGGATGGGACTCCTACATCAAACGGTGTGAGGTCTAGTTGGGACTTCATACTGCGGAGATCCTCTAATGTCGATGGGTCCAGCACCATCAACATTTTTGTGCTAGAAGGAGGGACAAATGACAAGCTAAGTCCTCACATCTGTTTTGAATCTCTACACATCTATCATGATTAACTACCGAGTTGCTCTTTCGAAATGTATGTCTTATGGAAACGCTTTCGTCATCTCGTAAAAGCTCTCAGATAACTTCTCACAAAAAATTTGATGGTGGAGGCTACATAGCCTTGGTTAGGCATGCGGTCGGCGTTGCAGGCTTAGGCGAAAGACATGGATTCTTTGAAGAATACGTGAGTTGCATGTTGTTCGTCTACATGCTTCGAGGGCACCCCATCCATTGGTGTACCACGTTGCCGAAAATTATATTCATTCTCTTGCTTATCTGGTCACAGAGATAGACCATGCTTTCGATCACTTTAACTAGAAAGCACTTAATCAAGAAATTATGAAATTACGAAAAGCATCCGATGACTCCGTTGATCAGTTTTACACATGCTTTTGTAATCTTGCATATCGATTCCCTGAAGATGAAATTGACTAGGAATTTATTTATGGAAGATTTGAGTATCTTCACATATTTGAACCCCGCTCAGCACACTTTGGTGATGAAGCTATGCAATCACAGGCAGGCACATTCATTGTCACAAGTGACTATTTTCCTTCACCTCATCAAACAACTCCACCACCACGAATTGATGTGGGAGATCATGCACATGCCTCTGTTGAACTGTCACACTCTCCCACCCCACCTGCTCTTGAAATTTGTGCAGATTTAGATTGCAAGCCTATTGGTTGTCACATGGACTCTTTCTCTCGACCTCCGTCCTTGCATTATGTTGATCCTTTGGATTGTACTGTCTTGTGTTCCCCATTCCAGACTCCTCACCTATTGTGAATGAGGATCAAGTTGTCAATGGAGTTAGTGTTATGCACCTAACCTGCACCATCATTCATGATGAGTGTGTGCAGGAATATAAAGAAGAACCCACGGTGAAGGATGACTCCCTTCCAGCCTCGCCTCATCCACTTCATCTTGACATCCCTTATGATTCTTCCTTTGCTGATTTCCCCTGTGAAAATGCATTTCCAGATGTTTATACTTCCGATCATTCACAAGACACCTCAGTTATCAGTCTATCATTACAGTGTGGAGAAGACACATCTTCCTCGAATCACGATGTTGATGCAACTATCGTCAATCTGTCCAAGGCACTGGTCTACCATGATCTATCTTTCAATGAAGTTGAAACCCCGTAGACTGTCGAGGCACTTCAGCTTGAGCTTATGGTTATGTCAGGCCCTTGTTGTCCTGAGGATGGTTTCACTTCCGGTCGGGAAATTGTTGAAACACTCAAGGCTCCTCATCACTCTCTGCTTTGCATTGAATATCAACCAAACACCCAGATTTCACTTCCTCCACTTAAGCTACACGATCCCATCGCTCATGAGTTGGAGGAATCTTACACATCAAGCACACATGCACAAAAAAGTGGCCTACCTTTCTCACGTTTTCTTGCACATCATAGTCAAGAGAATGCACACACTCAACATCTGCATGTAGTGTAGCACAACACCATGGCAGCTCCACAGAGTACATCTCATGTGCGTTTCATCTCTATTCTGTGGTCGCTCGTAAACTCAGAGTGTGTTTGTCTTCATTGTTATATCTTTCTTTTTTGCTAGTTCGCATAACTGTCTTGTTCGTGAACCATGCCTTCACCAACATGGGTCAACCAATGTGCCAGTGGTTGCATTGGAAGTATCACCTCACGTGAGATGGCCCATGCACTATTAGCTTAGGAGTAGGAGTAGTGTTTGTTTTTTTGATTGTATTTGTTTTCTGGTTTGTATGATTGTTTGCTTTGCTTGCTTGTTGTTGTTTTCACTTTGTTTTCTTTTCTTACTATTTTTGTTTAAGTTGTTTTGTATGCTTGGTATATTACTATTTTTGTTTTTGGAAATAAGTGTTTCCAACTACTACGTTCTAGATTTTGAATAGAGTATGTGGCTGAAATTTGGGGAAAACTCGTGACACTGCAGCACTTGGCCAGTCTTTTGCCCACCTTCTCTGTGCTTGGTTGTAACCTTCAATTGACAAAGTCCTAATGGAAAATATGAACCATCTGTAAGGGAAGTTTCTGTCCAACCATGAACCTGTGCCCACAGTGGGAAGCCCCATGCCTATACTCAACCTTCTGCTCTATGTGTTCAAGCTCATCCAACTAGTAGAAAAGGAGAAGGGGAAAATCTAAATGAGAAAACCTATGTCAGAGGTCTTACATGCTTCTCTAAAGGAACAACCTCTTTTGCTCTCAATAAGTCGATATCCCTCTTCTGCCCCAAAATAAATAAGTGCCTATGCACAGTCCTCTTGAAAAATACAAAGTCGAAAGAAGAGAAAGGCTTCCTATGTAGAGAGGTGAAGCATGCAACTCCAACGGGATACTAACTAGGATTGTTGGTAGTGAAGAAATGTGTGTGTTCCTACATGAATCCATTGGGGTACTTTCCAGGCATGCTGGTAGTGGAGAAACACCAAAGATGAAAACTTATACTCTGAATATCTTCAACTCATGAGCTAAACTACCCTTCCCGGATTCGAAACACTAAGATCTAAGTTGAACTTTTGATTGTGTTTGACTAAGTTGGCAAAGGGTGAACCATGTATGTCCATGGGGTAAGTGGGGAAGCTAAAGTAATCCGTATATCGATTCAATACTCCCTGAAATACCAAGGCCCTGTGATAGCAATGAACTGAAACAGAGATGCTGGAGTTCTACCAGTGTGTTGCCAAGTGTTGTAGTGGCTACAACCACCCTCCAAAATTTTGGCTTGCAACAATTTCGGAGCCCCCCTTGAGAGTTTCACTTGGTGAATACATACATGCGAGTTCACTCTGTGAGCTTGTGTGAGTCCTCACTCACACACAGAGTCACGTTCACTGTCGCACAAGCATTGTCTCGATCAATGAACGGTCAATCAAGAGTGTCATACTTGTCACTTGCACCATCGATCAGTCATGTTGAACATGTGTGTCTGAATGGTTTGAGTTGTTTCATCGTCGAGTCGAGTGTGTGTGTGTTTCCATGATCACCTATGCACCTTCTGATCATTCACACACTTAGTCATTTTTGTTGAAGTCTTGACGACCAGAATCCCCTCTGATAGTCGGACCATCACCCCGCCATCGACTCGATCAACTGTCAACCAGAATAGCGTAGAAGCACCAAACTAGTATTTTCAAGATGTGCTGCCCGCAAACAGTTCAATAAAATTCCATGTTGACCACTTGGATAGCCGGACTCGGCAATCACCCCGAGATTGAAACCCTTCAAAAATTGTGCAGAGGCACTTGACCTCACTCACTCAACTGACTAAGGAAATCGTGTAGATAGGGCAGACAGACACCAAGTGCCTGTCCCTATCTCCTTCTGAAAATTGCGTAGTTTTCCCAGTCAATCATCCAGACAGTCAACTGGTTGCTCATCCAAGAAATTGTGTAGTTTTCATGAGCAGGCCTTCTATTGTCCATCAGTCCGCTCAACTCAGAAACTACACAGAGATGATCAGCAGGCTAGCTTCCCAGCTTTAGTGCAATTTCCTTGCCAACAGCTCCTAGTAGAAGACTGCGAGTTCCCTCCAGGAATTGCGTAGTTTCTGCTATGAGTGTCTGAGCAACCAACTGCCAGTTCCCTCTAGGAATTGCACAGTTTTGGCTACCAGTGACCCCAGTAGCCAACTGGCAGTTCCCTATGGGAATTGTGCAATTTTGGCTATCAGTGACCCCAGCAGCCAACTACCAGTTCCCTCTGGGAATTGCGCAGTTTTGGCTGCCAGTCTCCCAGGCAGTTCCTCCCAAAAATTGTGCAATTTTTGCTTGTTGACACTTCATGCAACCTGACTCGTTCTTCTGGAAAATTGTACAAATATAGTTGTCCATCCCCCACTACTCGTTCGTTTTGAAAAATGTGCAAAGAATACCTACCTTGCCTTCTTTTAACCCCAGTTGTCTCTCCCAAAATTTGTCCAATTTTGCCTCTAAGCCGAGCCAGACCTCGCAGGCAATCACTGTTGACTCAAATTGCCCATATCCATCACTCAGTGACTCTTGAGTAGTTTTCATCAGCAGTACCTAGAGCCATCATTCCACTTCACAACCTTGTTGCCTCTCCCGGTCACCTGCATCCAAAATCATCATGTGCCCTGGTAGACTAGGAGGTTTTGGATTTGATGTCATCTCGTCATGAGTGACTGCAAGTACAGGTACAACGACAAACATGGCAAGACGAGAAATGGGATGAATGAAGGGAGCACATGCAGAAGGACAAGTTCCCCAACGAACGAATGAATGAAGCATGCGAAGCAGACGAATGTGACGAACATGCACCTTCACGAACATATGAGCCTGTCAAGCTTTCCAGCATGCAAGCAAGGAAAAACATGCTAAATATTCATCAAGTGAACCAAAGACCATCAAAGACTCTGCACACTTAACCATGCAGAGGTGAAGTTATGATACACCATGAAGAAATCCATCACACAACAACACTGTAGCTTGACATGCACTCCAGCAGCAGCACGAATGTACCAGCACTGTCATGTCAGGTCATGTCGAGTCATGTCGCCCACATGTCCACTATGGGCTATGTTGTTAATCAATGTGATGTAACATGGAAGTCCAAGAGACCCACTTGTTGAACAAAGAGTCATGTAAGTCGCAAATTCATGGAAACCAAACAGTTATGAGGGTAGTCGAACAGCTATAAGGGTCAGTTTCACCCTTGGCTCTAAATACCCCCTCATTTGTACATGCAAATGAATTTTCACCTTAGCTCCTCCCACATAGCCAAGAGAGTTTGTAATCTTTTCTTTGAGGAGTAAGTAGTGGCTCCAACACCCCAACTCAGGGTTAGTGATGTATGGTGTAACGACGTGTCTTGGAACTTTCACTTAATTCAAAAGCCTGCTAACAGGCCAACACATTTTCACACATGTATTGTATATGTTGTAATATTGATATTTAACACTTGTAATGCATGTTGCTTTAACTTGTGTTCTACATCTGAACTGTTTCATTTGTTGTAATGCATAATGTATTATGGAAATGTGTTGTATATGTTGTTAATGTTGTCTCTCCCATGTAGATTGCTCTCCCAGACATTAGACAGACCTTTCACATGAATTTTGATGTAACAACCATTGTGCTTGTTTGGACTGATCCATTGAGTGTTGTACGTGTTATATTACCTTGTATGTTGTGACTATCGCATCCATGTGGCCTGCTCCTCTGGAATATGTGCATGTCTTGTTGTGTTGTGTGTTCCTTGTAGTGTTGGGACTTCTCCCAACCGACTTGGAACTCACTCTCACCCTCTCCCTCGATAGTGAAAGAACCATTGACACAAGTGACACTTACACTCACCAAGCACGTGAACCTCACTTATCGAAGACAAAGCAAACCAGTCTCCTGTGCTGACAAGCAAGAGTTGAGGTAGATATTTAAGATAATGGCAATTGGGCCATCACATCGGATGAGAATCCTACACCAAACGGTGTGAGGTCTAGTTGGGACTTCATACTGGGGAGATCCCTTGATGTTGGCGGGTCAAGCACCATTAACAAGGGGCATTTGTTACACAGTATTTTGTCACACCTCCTGCACTTCCCTATGACATACCCGGAAGTGCTCGAAACATGGCCATAATGTAGTGTACTCATTCATATATGTATTTTAGATCCTCCCTAAGACATTGATTGGAAAATTCCTTGAGCTTCCCCCGAAGGAAATAACTCTTAAACCCTAATTTGAGGATCATTACTCTTATGAGGCCCAAAATTGCAATGATCGCATGTGCCCTATACTCAACCCACGATGGCATCACTCTATTTACTTGTATACCCATTGTTGGATACCTATACCAATAGGTTTCATATTTCATGATTGGATATCAAAGGTCCAAATATGCTCAGCTTTGACAAATGCAAAGATCTCATATTTCCCTAGGAAGGCAATGTCTGTATCAGTCTTGATAAGAACTCAATTTTGATGGGTGGTCCAACAGTCTAATCTGGATCATGCCATGTTTTCAATTTTTATGTTGTAGAATAGAGAAGGAAATCTGTCC
>APFE031036881.1:131661-186500 GCA_000404065.3 Pinus taeda | reverse complement strand
ATTATGTCAGTCGGGGGATGATGTCTTTATGACTAACCCACTTCTGTTCTGAAATAAAGAAGCCAGCAAAGCAAGTTTCGGCGGGATGACTCACGATGTTGATTGCACTAATAAATGGAGTTCTCCCTAGTTGAGAGAGAGTGTTAAATTTGGACAACTAGGTCCAAACTCCATGTTCTGATGCTCATATTAAGAGGCTAATATTTTTGTTGGGTTCCTCTTTCTGAGAGGTGTAAAATCCATATAAAAATAGTCTTAATCCGATGAGCAGAACTTATATTTTGAATTTATTATTCTTAACAAATTATATGTGCAAGGTCAGCCAGTTTTGTGATGTAGGCTCACATGCCCAACAGATGTGTCACACACCCTCATTGATGTATATAAATACAGGAAAAGTTGGAGAGAATTTCAACACAACACAACTCACATCTTCCTCTCTCATCCTCAAGAATACGAGCTACCTGGAGGACGAATGGAGGGTTGTTGTGACACATCTGGGCTGGCTGACCTAAGGAGACTTTGCTGGTTGAAGCATCCTGTTGACCGCCGAAACGAACACACTCATTTTTCCTGTTTCTGATTTGTCTTCTGTAAGATCTGCTTATATGTTCTATCTGCATTTTTGCTTATATTCTTGTATGATTGCTGCGAGAAAAGTGAAAGTGCTCTTAGCATAGAACATCTACAAAAATTTACATGGTATCAGAGCAAAGGGGAAGACAAACTCTATCGATAGCAAAATCTTGCTCGATCATGGTTTTCTCTGAATTTCCGTGGTCCTGGTAAACTCTCGAATGCACGGAAGAACTTACAGAGGGTTTACTTCGTAGCAATCAGCAAAACTGCACTCGAAACCCTTAGATTGTCTGAGCGCTAGAGGTCTATTGTTTGATATAAACATTTCGGACCATCACAGGAGGCTCCAGGCGCAGAGTGTGGCACAGGACGGAAACGTCCCTAGGGTTTTCGGATGCGTTATTGGCGTCCAGCGCGGTCATGTTGTGGAAATCTTTAACAGTTTCGAGTTGGTGTACGATGTCTCTACGCACACTCTGGACCGTGCTCCCGTAATGTTCGCAGCGTGCGACATGTCTCCACTGTCCGGCATATCTACACCAGAGAAGCTGAAAGCGTAACTCCACGATCCGTGTTCGAATCGCTGGGCTAGCTCTCACAGGAATTAAACTCTATGTAATAACAAAGAAAGAACCAGGTATTCGGTGACCTAGGGGAAGATTCAGAAAGTGCGCTCTTAATGCCAACCTGGGCCTCTAGTGCCCTCGATGTCTAAGAGCTCCCACTGAGCTTTACTCCAGACTATAACCATCTCCTTTAGTCCAGTCCAGTCCACTGGGTGACAACTCAAAATCTCTTGCCATCCATCCCCAAGAGAGGGATCAAATGCACGAACTCTCGCACATAGAACAACCCCAACATGCGGATGTTGTACCTTGTGCAACTTCGATCGTCTCATCCCATTATCCAAGTCAACATATGTGATCTGACTAGGTAGCTCAGTCTCCCTCTCTCCAATGGGCAAAGGTGACCCAATAGTGCTGCTAATTTGGTCATCCCCTCTAGTATGTCTAGACCATAGTTTTAAAAACCGGCCGTTCCGAAACGGAAATGGCCGAGTTGGTCCATTCCATTGCCCTCCGGAGTGACTCGGCAGAAAAAACGGCTCGGTTGGCCGAGTCAGCCATGACTCGGCTGAGTCATTGAATGACTCGGCCGAGTCATCGCTGACTCGGCCAACTCGGCCGTTTCCCGTACTGACTCGGCCGAGTCATAAACAGCGGCCCGTAACCCACTCAAACAACGATTTAACATTATTTTAATGAAATTTTAAGGGGTTTGCTGATTGGTTTGGACTTCAAGGTGAATTATGAATTAGCTAAATGTTATTTGGGGTCCATTTCCCCCTCCCAAACCCTATTTAACACACTCAAATGCTCTCATTCTCTCACAACAATCTCATGCATTTGAATGAGAAGTTCTTTAAGAGTTAGTGAGCAGTTCTTGAGCTTGTTTTTGGAGCAGCAGTGAGGAGTCTTGGGGGAGCATTGTAACTGGAGTGAGGAGCTTCTTTGGCAGCCATTTGGAGCAGCATTGAGGAGGTGATTCTTGGAGCAAGCTTGAGGAGGCAGTTTGTGCCTGGAGGTATTTTTTTCACCTCTATAAATCTGTTTTTGCTTATTAAATTTTAGGTGCATATCTAGAAAGCCTAGAGAGTGGTTTTTGTCAAAGAAATGAACATTGAATCAATTTTTTTTTTTTTTTATTTTTTTTATATATTTTCAGATTGTTTGCTTTCATTTCCTAGTAAAAAAAAAATGGCACCTAGAGCGAGAGATCCATCTTGGGCATATGTTGAAATGGTTGATAGTCAAATGCAATGCAAATTTTGCCATAGGAAAATTAAGGAAGGTCCTGGGGGCATTAATAGGCTGAAACAACACTTGGCAGGGATTAGAGGCCAAATTACCCCATGTACCTCACAAAAAATTGGGGAGATTAGGAAGCAATTGTTGGCCAGCTTTGAGAAATTTAAAGAAGATAAGGCTAGGCAAAGAGACATAGAGGCTGAAATTGGGAGGAAGAGGGAGATACAAAAGATGATGGCTACCAACCCCCATTATGATTTTGAGGGTTCTTCCTCTATCCCTCAAACTGATACATCCAACCCTTTTTTAATATGTTCCTCCCTCTTTTGGTTCTGTTAAAGATAAGGGGAAGGGTAGAATGAAAAAGGGTGATGTGACTTTCAAAAGTTATTTCACTCCCTCCTCTCCATCAGATGCACATGGTCCTGAAGTTAGTAAAACTCAAATGCAGCCCACTTTAGATGACCATTGGAAGAAAGAATTGAGGGAGACTGCTTGTGAGTACATAGCTAGATGGTGTTGATGATGATATCCCCTTTAATTTGTCGTCACCATATTATGGCCTATGTTTGATGCCATACATGGCTGCGGAAAAGGCTTCAAAGCCTACTATTGATGAGCTAAGGGGGGTATCGTTTGCGAAAGAAATTTAAATCCATTAATGAGTATTTGAAAGAATTCAAGGACTCATGGGCAAGAACAGGATGTACCATCATGTCAGATGGATGGACTGATCAAAGAAACCGTACCATCATAAACTTTCTTGTCTTCTGCCCACGGGGAACCATGTTTTTAAAATCAGTTGATGTATCTGATAAGGTAAAAGATGGCCACTTGTTGTTTAAGCTATTGGATGAGGTTGTTGAGGAGGTGGGGGTGGCTAATGTTGTTCAAATCATCGCAGATAATGCCTCTAACTATGTTCTTGCTGGTAAACTGTTAGAGGAAAAACACAAGACCGTCTTTTGGACCCCATGTGCTGCACATTGCATAGACCTCATGCTTGAGGATAATGGAAAATTAGAATGGGTCAAAAACATTATAGATCATGCCAAAAGCATAACAAAATTTATCTACAATCATACATTGATTTTGAGCCTCATGAGGAAACACACTGGGGCAAGGATATTATTAGGCCTGCCATCACTAGATTTGCTACACATTTTTTGACATTGCAATCTATGCTTTTCCAACATAGAAACTTGCAAAAGTGTTTTCCAGTGATGAATGGAGTCAAAGCAATTGGTCTAACAAACCGGAAGGCAAAGAATTGAAAAGGAAAGTCTATGAAGAAACTTTTTGGAGAAAGGCAACAGAGATTGTGAAGCTTGTTGAGCCACTAGTTAAAGTGTTGCGGTTGGTGGATGGGGAAAGGTTGGCTATGGGCTTCGTTTATGAGGCTATGGATCTAGCAAAGGAGCAAATAAAGACAGTATACAAGGATAGAGTGGCAAAGTATGGGCCCATTTGGGCAATCATTGTTGAAAGATGGAACAATCAACTCCATCGCCCTATACATGCAGCTGGATATTTTTTGAACCCACGGTATCATTATAAAGCTAAGGAGTCAGGAGCTTTGAGGGGGGAGGTCAGAGATGGACTGATTGATTGCATTGATCGCATGATCCCATTGGAGTCTGATCAGCTGGAGATGCACTGACAGGCCACAATCTTCAGCAATGCCTCAGGTACCTTTGGGAAGAACCTAGCAAAGATTGCAAGAGAAGCAGATGAGCCAGGTAAACAAAAATTTCAATTTTCAAATTCTTAATAGTTTTAATTTTTTTTTAAAGTTTGTTAAATCGTTTATAATTTGAAAGTTAGATATAATTTGTAATTTTGTTGAGCAAACTCATTACACTCCTATGTTTTTTGTAGCACAATGGTGGGAGGCTTTTGGTGGCCATTGTTCTGAATTGCAAAGGTTTGCAATTCGTATTTTGAGTCAAACTTGCAGTGCATCTGGGTGTGAGCGCAATTGGTCTGTCTTTGAGAGGATTCACACAAAGAAGAGAAACCGTTTGGATCAAAAACGGTTAAACGATCTAGTTTATGTCCAATACAACCTCTGGCTCAGACGAAACCATTTGCTGAACAAAAGACCTGATTCAGATCCCATTGTGTTGGAAGACATTGATCCAACATCAGATTGGGTAGTGGAGAGTTGTCCAACAGAGTTTGATCCTGATGAGGATCTTGATTTGGATTTAGATATTGAGACATCAGTTGAACTTGAACTTGAACATGCTGTTCAGTTGAATGCAGATCCCAATCCACCAGCCTCAGTCTCACAGCCAGCAAGGACTCCAGTTGTAGGTGTTTCCTCTGCTCAGCCACGACAGAAGCGCAGCCGCATATCTACTCTATCTTAGCTTGCATCTGCTGCAGTTGCACAGCCTGCTAGTGGTACCACTTCTACAGTTGCAGTTGGAGATGATGATGATGATGATGAGGAGAGCCATGGCCCCTGTCTGACTCTGATGATGACCAGAGATGATCGACATGATCTTGGCTCCTCTGGCAGTAGCTCTACCAGTAGCTGTAGTACTTAGTATTGAGTCCTGGTCACAGTTTACTTTGTTTAAAGGCCATTTCCAGCTCCTTGGTTATGTGTTTTTTTTTGAGTTTTGATCATGTATGACAGTTGATATATGTATTCCATGGGTACCATTTAGGATAAATGGATAGGTTCATAGGCCTACTTTGATCATATGTGTCTTCCATCTATATTATAATGTGTGTGTTTGGAAAACATGAATGAAAATCTTTAAAAATATGTTTTAAAATCTTTAAAATTATGTTTTTTTATAAAAAAAAAAATATTTAATGTATTTTTTACAACGACCGAGTCATTGAAATCGATCCAGCCGAGTCATTACCGTTTTGGAGTCGGAGTTGGAGTCGGAGTTTTAAAACTATGGTCTAGACAACTCCGCCTCTCTCAATCCAATGCGTAGGGGTCGGCTGATAACGCTATAGATCCTGTTAGTGCACCTCTGAAGCGAACTACGCAGAATCCCAACGTGTGGTCTCTATGCTGCCCCTCTTTAATGGCTAGCCCAAAGGATGGATGCAAATAAATCCTCCTCCATCATGGGCTCGACATGAGCCTCCAATTGCTCCTCCATAGACAACCCAACATGCAAGACATGCTCACTAGTCAATTGTAGGTGGTTGTCATTCTGAAGCTATCATAGACCAGAATGCCTCATCAATGGATACCTCATGAATGGATGTGTGCTCAATTGCCCCCTCCAATATGTCTACTAGGGCTACCATAGGAAACTCCAACAGTGGTGACTCCTTCATCACACTAGGTGTATGCTCGTGCTCCTTCTATGTGCCATTACACTCATGCTCAACCGGTTGGAACGTATCTAGATGAACTCCCTCCTCCAAGGGTATGTTCTCTCATCTTTTCACTACCTCCTTCTCCCAGCTTCGTCTCTGCAGTATTACTACTAGCGTTTTGTTCAACAAAAATGATCCTCTTATTTTTTTCATTTGCGGGTCGACAACTATTGTTTCTTCTTGCTACCCTTGCTGACAACCAATCTTTGAGAAGCCACGCCAGTGTCTCAATGCTCCTAGTAACATTTTCAAAGATCTTCTGTTGAGACATTTTTGGGCATAAGTTCAATCTGGAGAATAATGTGGGACTAGTGTTTTAGCCTCTGAAATTCTAGTCCACGATAGCACTTTAGCATTTGTGTGATTTAGACCCACAACTAGCCAAAATCATGCTTTGATAGCACTGTAATGTTCCTAATGGAAATATACAATGTTAAACAAAGCAAATATAGCATAAATACATACAAAAATTCACAGCACATTTAGCAACGAGAAATCTCCATGAACTGTGCTGATCTGAGCCATTTTATCAATAAATAAGAGGGTACAATGTGGTGTTGGAAAGAGTGCACCTGGGCTTGCTCAAAGCAAGCTAAGTTAGCCCTAATGAACAATAAGAAATCCCTCTCAAATCTGTTGCTGCTCTCTCTTAGCTCTACGCTGGAACTACGCAGAAAATTTGTTGTTGGTTGCCAAGAATTGCTGCTAGGGCCTCCTCGAATGCTCAGAAAATTCCGGGAAAATAACCCCAAGCTCTCCACCAATAACCCACAAAAACCCATGAAGGAATTTGCTGAATGTTGACCTTGGAATTTCAGCCCAATTTTCCCCTAGCTCCTCTAGCTGCCAAATGAGTTGTGGCCCTTGTTTGACCCTTCAAATCTGCACAGAAAATTCTGCCAAATTAATCTTGGCGTCTCCTCAATAAACCCAAAAAAACCCTGAAAGGGTTTGTCCTAGTTTTGACGCTCCAAAATTGACCCCGAAATGCTTGGCCCTCCTCCACAAGCAGAATATGTAACCTATAGCAAATGCTGCGTTTGCTGCTCTGCCAAAATGCAGGAAAAGACCCCACAACACCTCCCCAGACTCCACCTCAAGTTTCAACCCCTAATTCCCTTCATTCCTTAACCTCCAAACTTGCCTCCTCTAAGAACTATGCAGTCCCTTTGTTGATACTACCAATCCTCTCCACAAACTTGCACTCTCTGTTGCTGGTACAAACTGGTATAGGTAGGAATCCCTCCTTGGGTTGGCACTCGAAGTCCACCGAAGCAAGGGTTGAGATCTCCGCTCGGAGACACTCGTGTGCTAAACTAAAACAACACTGCAGAGTTGGCTTTAGCTCAGGCATGCTGTGTCAAAGACAATTTCTAAATAGATGTTTGAATGACCAAAATGAGTGCCTCTTGCTCTATTTATCAAAGAGCCTCCAAGATGCCTATGTGGGCTGAGCTCGACTTTCCCCACCAACTTTGCTCCAAAGAGAGTGTCTTCCACATGTGGGCCGTAATTCTACAGGGGTGGCCCCGACGCTCCACTAGAGTCTTAATATTTCCCTTCCTTCCTAATGTTTGGGCCCCCACTTAATCCCAAAATTCATGTGGGACCTCTGAACCCACATCTCCTAAGTGCAAACATGAAATAAGACAAAATTGGGCAAGATTGATATTTCCCTTAGCAATATTGGTAAGTGGGAATATCATAAAAAATTAAAGGAGAATCTAGAAATGTCGTCACTTCAAGATGTTTTGCTAATGTTTCCAAGAAAATCCATCATTAAAATGATCAGCAATGGGTTGAACCTCCTCGAAGGCAAAAGAACTTCAAAAGATCATCCTACTTTCCCAGGTATGAAAATATCTTTCCTGGTCACTGTTGCTTTTGTGGAAATTTTTGGGATTAAAGCAATTCATTGTAAAATTAATACAAGATACGAGTATGTAAGGAGTAGGAATGATTATGGATTTAGACCTAGAAATGTCCATGGAAACTACAATCCATTTGAACCACTAATGAACCAAAACTTTGTATGATGTACATGTAATAATCTTGATGACAAGGCACAGGATTACATGCTTGTGGAAGAGAATGCTCCAATCATGTAGACAAAGAAGCCAAGTATGAAATTAGAGAAGAAAAAGAAGGAAAATTGCAATCTATTACTGATCGCTAAAGATAAAGAAGATGAATGGTACATATATAGTGGATGCTCGACACATACGACTGGAGATCCAAACAAATTTGTTAGCTTAAAAGAAAAAAGTGGTAGTGTTGCATTTGGAGATAACTCTTCTCTCAAGATACTAGGAAAAGGTGTAGCAAGCCTTGGAAGCAAACATATGAAGGCACAAAATGTTTTGCTAGTTAAGAATTTGAAGCACAATCTTCTTAGTTTTGGTAAGGTGTGTGATCAAGGGTATAATCTCTTGTTTGACTCTTGGAAGTGCGAAATCAGAGAAGACTCAGGGAGACTAGTTGCAACAACCACAAGAAGGCCACACAACATATATGTTCTAGACCAAGCAGAGCGGAAGAAAATTACAGCCAAGCAAAAGAACCATAAGGGCAACAAAGAAGGGATGGATAAGAATATGGAAGTCCTGTTGAGTGCCATATGTTCAGAGGGAGCATCCCCAAAGACATAAGTCACCCTTTGTCACTGATGTCAAAGGGGGAGAGAAAAGGAAGTGCAACATGAAGACGAAGGAATTGAAGCATGGAGCATGATGACAAGGCGAGCATAAGTGTGGACATCATTGACAAAGGGGGAGATTGTTGGAAAAATTGTTGTTGTTGTCAAAGGGTGAGTTGGCTAGCATTTGTTTTGTGATTTGCATGCACAAATCAAGTGAATTTGGGTACAAGGACCCTCTATATTAGTAGCCCTATGCCATTTCATTTGATAGGTGGCATGCCTTGTGGGTCCTCTTCGTTGGAGAGATTAATTTTTGAAGTCTAATGCACCATAGATGGGTTTAGCACCAACATCTCTGCCCCAAGAATTTATGGCCTTAATACTTCATTCTTGCCCTAGAAGGAGGTCAAAAGTTGTAATGCAAATTGTCATAGGTCCATGTGTCAAAGACTATTTGAAAGGAGCTTAATTTTTTTTTTGAGTGGCCTAAACCTCCTGTTTCAAGTCAATCTTGATTGGTTTAGGTCGGCTCTTGTAAAAATACATGTTTTTTAATGAAATTATTCATTTCTTGGTCAGGTTGGCCCCAATATAGGCCCCCCCTCCAACACTATATATAGCCATGTCGTTGAACCTAAAAAGGCATAAAATTTGCAACATGATTTGATTAAGTAATTTGCTGGAATTCTCCGAGGCTATGAGCTTAATGAAGATCTGAAGAAGGTTGAAGCTTCTTAAGTTTGCGAATTTGTGTGGGTTTAACTTTTTGTCGAGATCCCGCTAGTTCCTAGGCCAACCCATCAATTAGTAGGGGCAAGTGGTTACTGATATGGTAGGAGTTTATTTCATGGAGGATGCCATAGTCTTTGTATTAGATATGAAATTCCATCATTCTTGAGCTTTATAATGTGAGAGGGAGCAATTGTGGGACCTAAGTTACTCCTTTCCTTGTCCTATTTTTACAACTCCTATTGTGTGTCTTTTTCTTCATTAGTTTTCTTTTTGTTGTATAGCTTTTGTTATAGGCTTTCCTTTATGCATCACTAACCCCTTAAAGATGAAATAGTTTATTGCTCATTGGGGTTGGGATATTCATAGTTTCTTTCATTTTGATTGTTCATGCATTAGCTAGGAACTGGGTGAAGGCAAATGAAGGGGGGAGAGCTCAGGCTAGGCTTTTGTCGACATACTTTATTATATCCTAGCCAATTGTCTTTTACATTTTATCATCATGGCCTATGCTCTTTCTTTTCTTTTTGCTGCATCAACCTCTTAGGGCAATGTTTCTGGGCCCTTACTCGAGAATGAGAAAAACATGGAACTAATATTGGTGATAGATAACAATCAACCCAAAAATGGGATGTGGATACAAGAGATAGATGGAAAGTGTTAACTATGGATTATGATGGTCACACAAACATCAATCAGTGCCTCCTATATGTGGCTCTCCTCGACAGTGGAAACCAAGGCCTCAAGGAAGGTCACACTAGACCAGGGGCAAGGGATAACCACCATGGTGAAACATGGGAACATGAATACAACCAAAAGCTTTCTGTTATCCAATTCAACCTATGATTCATACTAAAATCCCCTTGGACATTAAGTGAAACCAATTTACAAAAGTGGTTAGTGTACCTTATAATCTATGACCCACCTTCATTTGATGAGTAGGGTGAATAAAGTAAAGCACCTATCAAGGCATGGATGGAGGGCTTTTGAGGCTATGGATCGTCATAGGGTTGTTGGCTAACAAGTTGAACAATTATGAGATAAGTTTTCCCCTAGGGGTTACCCTTTTGGATGGGTAACAGGCACTAGTCCTTTGTCCTCCATCACCCCATTATTTTATCATGCTACAAGAAACAATGTTTGGCTAAGTTATATTTTCACATAAACTTGAGCCTCCTTGTCATAGTTTTAGCAATCCTACTCAGGGATACCCACCTTATGTTGGAGAAGAGTCAACTTAAAGTGAGAGAGGAATTTATTGAGTTGACAATGGGCAGACCCTCTAAGTTGCCCTTGGGTCTTCATTTTATGCTTGGTAATTGAGAGTTTGGGAGGTAACAAATCTCTTAGTGAATAATTGTGCATATCTCATATCCATTCCATATTAATGCAATAGTGTATTTTAGTATATGACACATAGCATCGATATATCCATTCCATATTAATGCAATAGTGTATTTTAGTACAGGACACATAACATTGAGATGGAAGTTACATCCCCTGCTCTCCCATGGAAATCCTTGGATTTTTCCTCTTCTCTTTGCACTTATTGGGGAGGGAAATTTTAGGGACGCGTCCTTGAAGTGACATAGGATTTCACAATGTACACTAGCCACACACACATTGAAATGAAACAAGTGTCTAGTGGACACCTTCTCCATATGCCATGGTCCCATTGTAGCCCTTGTATGGTGTAATATGTGCAACCTCGTCCAACATTTACTACAAAGTGCCAAATGCATACGACATAACTTCATAATATGCTAAATTTTATTTAAAAATGACAATACAATTTACAAAACAATGCAATGCTATCTTATCAAAAAGACTTATTACCGACCACTCATGACAGAAATAGTATTGTTAATTATGCTTTTGCTAATATTCTAAGCTTTTATTTCTATGTTTATGGTTATGGTTGCATATAATTTCTTTCTTCCTTCCTATGACAAATTTCAGAATGACATTCACTGCCTTTTGAATGTGCAGATTCTTATCAAGCACATTTCGCAAGGAGAATACATTCAAAGGTGAGTGCCCTCTAATATCCAGGCAAGTAAAATGTTTATCATGTTTTTCTAATAAAAACATGGTTTATGCTTAGAAGATGGAGACATAACATGGATATCTCTCCATAATTTCTTAATGACAACCTACTACTATGCTTACGTTGTTACATGCAAATGAGCATTATAGCATATGAGTGAAACCTTATTATAATCATGTGCATGTAATGGAATCTGTTAAAATATCTTTCCCGTTGCAAGCTTAAAATGAGATTTTTTTTCTTGAAAATGCAGAAAATGTAACATAGTGTGCATGCAATCATCAATATAGTGAATTCAATTCACTGAGTTTAAACCCATTCTTGTGAATTCTATGTCATCAACGATCTACAAACTTCAATTCTTCTTATTAGCCACTATTTAGCAATCACATAAACATAAAGTAAAGTGCAGATAGAACATTAATAGATCGACAGAAAACAAGCCAAGACAAGAGACACCAGATGTGGTGGCTAGCTGGGGACAAACCATAATGCGGGGAAACCCTTTGATCAATTCTTCTTTAATCTTCAATAGTTCAGCAGAGAGAGAAATAGTACAATAGTACAGATCTGTAATTTTTATGACAGCAGTAGTAGAAGCCCTAACCAGCACTTGCAAAGTGGATCAAATGGATCACAATTAGCCTAGAGTCAACCTTAGTCAACTCATCCTTCAACAGCAATTAAGGACAGCCTGAAACAGCCCAAAAGAAATGCTCAAAACTGGTCAACGTTTAGGCAGCCCTGCGGTCAGCCCTAACCAGTCAGCGCTGGTCACTTTGTAAGTCAAATCAGGTGCATGGACAGCAGATCAGGATTGCAGCTTGCTTGAGGGAGACTCCCCACACTAGGCCGCAGTCAAAATGGTTCCCTCGCTGGTCAACGCAGTCCTCTTCTTGTTTGCTGCATCCAGCTTAACAAAAGTCAATGCAGAACAGACCTGAGTCCTCCTCCTTGCTGCGTCTTCCTTGCCTCCTTGTTGCGTCCTTCTTCTCCCACATTAGCTGCTCCTTGTTAACCCAATCAAGTAAGGAGTGTGAGAGAGAAGAAGACAAGATGAGATCAGATCAGATAATGACTCAACCTCACTTATATTTATATGAAATGCTGGGCATGTGTGCCACACACTTAGCTGCTGGCCGACCTTGATAATTTGTTAAGTAACTACAAATAAATTCATGTCTTCATAAATACTTGTCGGAATTGGATGATCGTAGATGAATCCTACACCTCTCGACGAGAGGAATCAAGGAAAAGTATCAGCTTCCGTTAATAAGATGACCCACATGGAGTTTGGCCCTAGTTGCCAATTTTAACACCCTCTCAACTAGGGAGAACTCTATTTGTTAATCTGTCTTACTGTTGGTACTATCTTTGCCATCAAATGCATTGCCCTGCACTGTTCGGCTTTGTTGAACTATGAAGAAGAAGAAATGATCGAGGATGTATCATACCATCCTCCACTAACCCGAAGTCAGTCTCAGAGAGTGTCATACCAGTCTCACTGATCCCAAACCAATGGAGGTCATCCTAGCTTAGGGAGTACGGTAGATACAACAATGCATCCATCGATAGTACTAGTATGGTTCCTAACCCCATTTCCTTGCTCATTGATCAAATGAGAGGTACTTCCCATGAGTCCTAGACTGCATGGGTAGGATGCCTCGATAGGAGAACTAATCATCCTGTCCCAAAGTCACCACGGGGTATCATAGGGGAAGGTTGAACCTTTAACCCTGTATCATCCTAGCATAGGGAGTACGGTAGATACAACGATGTGTAGTACTACTATGGTTCCTAACACCATTTCCTTGCTCATTGATCAGATGAGAGGTACTTCCTATGAGTCCAAGATTGCATGGGTAGGATTCCTCAACAGGAGAACTAATCATCCTGTCCCAAAGTCGCCACAGGGTATCATAGGGGAAGGTTGGACCTTTAACCCTGTACATAGCGCACCACTAGGGGAGGGTGAGTCGCCCTCTGGTCGCAAGTCGCTCCAAGAAGTACCCCAAGTCCCCTGGAGCTTCCAGAGCTCAATGTATGCATCATACACGACCCTCATAAGAGGGTCTCTCAACGACACCAAGTCGTTTTCGAAAAGTCAAGAATTTGACCTTTCCCAGGGGCTTCGTCAAAATGTCGGTGACCTGCTCATTTGTACCGATATGTTGGAGCCTTATTGCTCCCTGCTACACCATATCCCAGATATAGTGGTACCTGATATCGATATGCTTGGAGTGATCATGAAATACGGGATTCTCTGATAAACAAATCCTGTTCTGGTTGTCACACAGGATCACGGTAGTATCCACTGTAAATCCATACAAAACACTGAAGAGCTTCCGCAACTAGAACGCCTCACAAGAGGCCATACTTGCAGCAATGTACTATGCCTCAGTGGTTCTCAAAGCCACCGACTTTTACTTCCTACTCATCCAGGATATCGAGGTAGATCCCAAAGAGAAATAGCACCCGGAAATGCTCTTTCGGTCCACCACACTGCATGCCCAATTAGCATCAATATATCCGTGTAGTCTCACATCTCTGGTAGTGTATCTTAACCCATGAGTGATTGTGCCACGAAAGTATCTCAACAGATTCTTGGCACCAATTCAATCTGTGTGGTGAGGCTCAACCATATGTTGACTCAACGTGTTCACTGCAAAACATGTATCCGGACTGAAGTTCACCAAGAACATCAATGCTTTGATGAGTTGATGATACTCGGTAGCATTTTATAAACCAGGTCCGGCAGCACTATCGCTTAACTTCTTGAAGTCAAGTTCCATCGGGGTAGTCACGACTTTGCAGTCCACCATACTGAATCTCTCCAATATCTTTACCACATATTTTCCTTGAGATAGGAAAATCTCCCCTAGCTTCTGTCAGACTACTAGTCCTAGGTCCTTCATCTCAAACTCAAAAGCCAACTCCCTCTTACATTTGTGAATGAGAGGGTCTGCACTTGTCAGAAAGAGATCGTCAACGTACATCACCAATATGAGAGGTTTGTCATCTTCAACCTTAAAGTAAAGTTTAGGGTCGGCTTCACTCCTAGTGAATCCCAGCTTCATCAAGTAGCTATTGATCCTCTCATACAATGCTCGAGGTGCTTACTTCAGCCCATAGAGGGCTTTCTTCAACCTGCACACATGAGATTCCGGATCATGAATCTCAAATCCTTCTGGTTGTTCTAGATAGACTTCCTCTTTGATCAAACCATGCAAGAACGCGGTCTTGACATCCATCTTATGTAGGTTCCATCCTTGCGAAGCAACAAGGGCTATGATTGAGCGGATGGTGGTATATCGGGCAACAGGTGCAAATATCTTGTCATAGTTTATATCAACCTTCTGAGAGAAGCCATGAGTGACAAAACGAGCCTTATACTTTTTAGCACTTCCATCAGCTCCATACTTTATCTTGTAAAGCCATTACGAAGTGACAACTGCTTTGTCCTAGGGTCTGGGAACCACATCCTAGACATTGTTCTTCATGATGGACTCGTATTCCTTAGTCATAACATCTTTCCATACCTAATGCTTGACATCTTCAATGAACGATGAAGGCTCATTTTGAATGATTGTGCTCATGAGGGTCAAGTATCCCTGATACCTGGCCGGCTTCTTGCTTTCTTGGAAAGTCCCTCTAGGTGCAATGTGTCCTTTGGCATCATCAAGTGTCCCCCTAAGCCATGCAGGCCTCTTCCTAGAAGAGGAAGGCTCTTGCGGAGGGGGATCAATAGGATCCATAGGTTCTTCTACATCGGGCATCGTCTCATCTTCCTTTTCCTCTGGTTTCCTAGTGTCAGCTTCTCTGGATTTCCTTAGTATAGGAAGATTGTAAACTTTGCTAAGAGCCATATCTTCGCCAAAGGTGACATCATGGCTAATCTCGACTTCTCTTTGACCAACCACATAGATTTTATAGCCCTTAGTATTTTCACTATAACCCACGAAGATTCCTTTCTTTCCAGGTGCACCCAATTTATTCCTTTTCTCTTTCGGCACATGAAAATATACAAGACTTCTAAAAATTCTAAAATGAGATACATCAGGTTTCTTACGAGTGAACATCTCTTCGGGAGTCTTGGAACCCAATGCTTGATGAGGGCATTGGTTTTGAACATATACGGCGATATTCGCAGCTTCGGCCCATAGAAACTTCGGAAGGCTTTGATCATGGAGCATAGCATAGACATCTTCCACAATCGTATGATTTTTCCTTTCCGCCACACCATTCTGCTTAGGATTATATGGTGTTGTAGTCTCCCTCTTAATGCCAACCTCTTTGCAAAAGTCATGGAGCTCATTGGATTCATACTTAGTCCCATTATCAGTCCTTAAGATCTTGATCTTCTTTTCGGTTTGATTCTCGATCAAGGCTTTGAAGTGACGAAACCATGAGAACACTTCATCCTTCTTTTTCAAGAAGTATATCCAAGTCTTGCGAGAATAATTTTCCGTAAAAGTGAGGTAATATAAATATCCCTCCAAAGAATTCACAGGCATCATACTAGATATGTCGGAGTGAACTAACTGCAATATATCGGAGGTCTTGCTGTGGCTTGAGGGGAATGGTCCCCTTTTGAGCTTTCCTTCAACACATCTCGAACATACACCTTCTTGCTCTACTTTGAACTTGGGCATCCCTGTCACCATTTGTCTCACATCGAGTAGAGCTTTATAATGAAGGTGAGAAAACCTCCGATGCCATAATTCGGATTGAAGAGATATGTCACAAGATATGACACCTAGCGGACTTCCTCCGACTTGATATAGTGAATCAACTCGAAACCCAAGAGTGAAAGCATCTTTAAAATTATTTTTCCATACATGTACCTTGCCATCGATGAAGGCCACCTTGTAGCCTTTGTCTTCCATTGCCGAAATGGACACCAGGTTCTTTTTGAGATCAGGTACATATAGGACTTCTTGCAAATGAATTGTATTGCCTTGATTCAGTTGTAGAGTAACATTTCCTACACTTTTCATTGGAAATTTGGAGTTTTCCCCAAGAACAATTTTCAGGTTGGTCTCCTTCTCTATTAGATTAGAGAGAGCTTCTTTGTAACCAGTGAAGTGCCTTGAGGCACCACTATCGATAAGCCAATTTCCCAGCGAGTCCGGGGGAGCAGTGGTAGAGAGGACCGCTAGTAGATAATATTCATTTGGCTTATTGTTAACAACGTTAGATTCATACCTTGAGTTTCTTGCCTTCTTGGAGGGTTGATCACTTCCTTGATTTACGACATTCCTCTTTCCTTTGCCATTGAACCTACCATTCCTTTGATTGCCTCAGGAGTGATTTTGATCATCGTCATGATGTGTGCCTTTTCTATCAGGGCACTCCCTCGCATAGTGGCCAATTTTGTTGCAAATGTAACATCTTCCTTTTCTTCCACCCTTCGGTCTGGCCTTTCCTTTAGATTTAGATTCGCAATTGTTTCTCCTTTTAGCATGAGAGGAGAAAGCAGTAGGATTGCCTCTAAATGCAGGCATTTCCTTCTCTTCCATCCTTGTCTCTTCTTGAATGCATCTCGCCATCAATTCCTCAAATCCAAGAATTACATTATTGTTTAGAAGAGTGGTTCTGAATATATACCATTCAGATGGGAGCCCTCCGAGAGTTGTGATGGTCAGTTCCCTGTCAGGAATGACCTCCCCAATTGATAGGAGATCATTCTTGATTTCGGTGATCCTTAAGAAGTATGCCTGCATACTCGCATCTTTGCCCTTCTTAATTTCCTTCAACTTATTTTTAAGGAACAAAACATGATTTGCATCATTAACGTTAAATAAGCTTATCAGTCTATCATAGATTTCCTTGGAGGTGGTCAGCTCAGAAACATAGGCCACCAGGCGCTTGTTGATAGAGTCCCGAATGATCTTCTTTGCTTTGACTTCTCCCCTGGTCCACTTGTTCCTAGCAGCAACATATGCATTTGATGGAAGCTCAACGATTCTGCCTCTCACATGGTCCAACACTTCCTGCTCTTCTAATTTTAGATCGAGAGACATCTTCCATCCGTGATAGTCAGACTTCTCACGGAGCTAGTCTTCAGTGGGGAAGTGTGATGAGGACCCCATGAAGTCTTTGAGATTGCTTCAACAGCTTTCGGTGATTGCTCTTGCTCTTACTCTTGCTTGGGCTTTGTCTTCACCTCGGCTCTGATACCATGCTAATTGATGGTATGTTCTATGCTTAGAGCAGTTTACTTCAATTCTTTTTATTAGAGACTGTGTTGACCACTACGTGTCCACGACCCATAGCAGTACACCCCCTTTTTTGCAAAAGGGATAGTGTCTGATCGATGTGTTCCTGCCATCCAACTATCATCATCAACCTGAGGATCATCTTATACTGTAAACCCAGTCTGCATGTGTATAATGTAAATAATCTTAACAGATCCGTGTCATGTATGTAATCACCTAGGTAAACTACTTTTCTGGTGACGATCTACATTCCAGGAGGTTTTTTGTTTCACCGATCCATTCTCGGATGGTCAATAGAGTTTTCCTTCAACCTTACCCCAAAGTCGGAATGGATTTTATCACTGGGATCTTAGGGGAGTCCTAGTGTTCTAGATCGAGTCTATGTAAAAGTGATTTGGGGATAATCCCAACAATTTGGTTAGGTTATTTTATTACAAATTGCTTGATCTACTAGATTATATTCGTGTTGCAGAACTGGGTAGTCTGTGAGGGTCTTTTGTAAATGGGTTTTCCCCCTTGAGATGTAAAAAATGGGAAAATCATGATGTAAAGTGTCTTGAGGGTTAGAAAAATAATTTATCCCCTTATAGGTTAATTAATTAAATTTTCTGGCCAAAATTAATTAAAATCTTAAGCCAGAAATTTAATTAATTATAGGTTCTAGGTAAATTTAAATTTTCCAAAGGCAAAATTCGTGGGTCTTTTAAAAATTAAATTTTAAGAGGTCTAGGGACTAAGGTTAATTGATTATTTTGTTAAATTTTGAGCTTTTGGTCCCTGGGGTTAAGTCAAAGTCAAAATTTTGAGGAAATTAATTCAAAAATTTAATTTTTGAATTAATGAAAATGCATTTAATTGAAAATTCGAAATTTCTTTAATAATTAAAATTTCGACGGATGAGATTAAAAGAAATTTTGATCTTCATCAACGATTGAGATTACTTTGACAAGGATTACTCGAACTAGTTGTTGGAAGATTTATCTTTAAATAGGAGGTGAGTGGTCAGTTGAGATCATCTGATCTTTGGATCGTGTACTAAGCTCTCAAACTCTCTTGTATACTTTTTTGAATTAATGCACAAGTCTTTGGGGTTTCAACGTGCTGTAGTGTTCCTCTTCATGAATTTATGGTAACATTGTTTTAATTTCTGCTTAGTATCATGTGAAAACTATCAATCAATAGCCCTATTAGAATAATTTGAATACATGTATCTTATTCAGTTTGTTGGATCTAGGGTAACATTTTTAACTTTGATTAAGTAGCAGGTATCTCTATTTTTTCAGAATTTTATTATTGCTCTATTTCTCTACTTGATTTGATAGTTGATCTAGTGTTTTCAGAAGATCTCTCAAGTTCTCATTGAGCGTTTGGGGATAGTATTCGGTTGGACCAACCAACTCTCAACACATATTTTCTGAAGAACCTACTTCATATAAGCCTCAAGATTTATCTAACAATAATTTTTTTCTGCAAGGTGTTTTTGGGCTAGTACCTCTCTAAAATTTCAAAATCTTTTAAATATTTTGTGGAAATTTTGATAGATTTGGCTATTAAAAGCCTCAGATTATCAGATCTGGGTGCGGAGTTGGACTCATACTCCTCAGATCTGATAGATCTGTAAATTATTTGTATAGATGTGTTGTTTACTTGTGTAGATTTGAAATTTTGTAACATAATTTTGAATTTTAACACTTGCGTTTTTGAGATTTTCTCTATTTTTTGTACATATTGGGTATTAGGTTTTTCTCTTTTCACTTGTGTAGAAATAGATTTGATAAATTAGCCAAAAAAATCTTCAGATCTATGCTAGATCTAGACTCTGGATGGCAAGATTTGGGCTCAAAGATTGTTTGCAGGAATAGATCTGAGAAATCAGCCAAGTAAATCTTCAGATCTGAGCTAGATTTAGACCATGGAGAGCAAGATTTTGGCTCAAAGATTGTTTGCAGGAATAGATCTGAGAAATCAACCAAGTAAATCTTCATATCTGAGCTAGATCTAGACCCTGGAGGGCAAGATTTGGGCTCAAAGATTGTTTGCAGTAATAGATATGAGAAATCAACGAAGTAAATCTTCAGATCTGAGCTAGATCTAGACCTTGGAGGGCAAGATCTAGGCTCAAAGATTGTTTGCAGGAATAGATCTGAGAAATCAACCAAGTAAATCTTCAGTTCTGAGATTTTTCAAGCGAATATGGGAGTTTTGAGACAGATCTAGGCCCTAGAGGGCAATATCTTATCTAAAATCTTTTTACAAGGCCAACCATTAAAGATTTTGCAATAAATCTGAAAATCTGAAAAAAAAAAAAAAAAAAAAAAAAAAAAAAAAAAAAAAAGAAAAAAAAGAAAGAAAGAAAGAAAGAAGTTTGTTTGTTTGTTTGTTTGTTTGTTTTTTTTTTTCTTCGGAACAAGGGTTTCATGTTTTGGAGCTCCTAAGCCCAGATCTGCTTTCTCCTAGCCCAACGCTAGTTCTATTGGGCGTAGTGCTAGCTCTCATTGGCCCTAGATTCCCTTGCTCCATTTCTGATTTGAATATTTGATTTTCTGAAGCTAATCATCGGTGGATTTTTACAGAAAATTTGGTAAAAAATTGTGTTTCAGATATTGAATTTTGTTTTGGCAACTTGGGCAAGTGATCTTCAAGGCCTAGAACCTAAGGGTTTGATCTCTAAACCATCTTTTTTTCACTGTTTGCCACAACAGTGATATACCTTTCTAATAGTGGTGAAAAACACATCTAAGTGGTTTGAAATTAACTAAAAAATTGCTAGATACATTAATAAGTCATTTATGTTTGATGTGTATAAAGAATTTGGCCTAGATCTACATTTTGGGTCATTGTTATCTTTGAATAATTATGTTTCTGAAGTCTGAAATATAACAGTGGAAAATTTTTCATGTGGGTTAGCCTAAAATTAGTTCCTAAGTTGTCTAATACATTAACGAATTAATTTCTTGAGTTGGACATTCATCATTAGGCTTATTTTATGTTTTAATCGCTGGCTGTAATAAGTATATCAGATCTGATATAATTCCGGAAATCACATCATAACAGGCTGAAAATTTTTGATAATTCATATGGGCAAGTTTGGAAAATTTTCGTTAAATTTTTGGCATAAAGATATCATTGATAGCTTATTGTTTTCATTGTCATATTGCTGCTATCATAAAGTTTTTCTTACTACTGTCCTAAAAATTAATTTCTGAAAATTAAGTACTCTGTCATGGAATTATGATAAAATGCATATCCTTTGTTTCATAAACTGAGTATTTTTTTTCGAGCATCTGTTGACATTAATATCGAATTGCAAAGTTGTTTTTGTTCTTTTTGAGCTAACTTATATCAAGAAGATTTGAAATAAGTTGGTGTTTTAACTATAGTATCTTCAAGAGTTTATTTTCTAAGTTTTCATCTAGAAAAATGCGAGCATTTCATTTGGGTAATTGAGGGCTTTTGCGGCGTAAGTGTTTTCCCATTCTCGAGTCTAACTTCATCTCATCTTCCAGTGCATTTGCATATAAATTAACTTTGCATAGATAAAATTTACCTCTAAGCTTAAGCTTGGTCGATAGACAGATAGATCTCCATCTGTCTTTTTTTGAGAAGCTTGTTTTAATAGTACTTAAAACGGTGACCTTGTGGTCGCCAGAGCCACAGTTCTTTGTAGCGCCGGAGGCACTGGGAAGGTTAGAATTTTAGGAGAGGTATCATTAATCATACCTTAGTGTACTTCTCCTGATCTTCTCTCTGCCAATTACTACGAAATCAGGCTCAACACAAAAAGGATTGGAGGGTTCGCATTTAAATAGGCATTTAACTAAAATTAACCAAGATTCTTGCATCTCACATTAGTTTTAGGATTTGCATTTCATATAAAATAGTCATTCATCTAAACAACAATTGCTAATTGATTACTTGGCCTTTATTTCCCTAGCAAGATCATTGACTCCATAAGGCACTGGTATCAATCGTTTAAAATCTAATCAAATCCAATAAGTCTTGCTAAACCTTAATCAAGTACTTGATCGCTTCACTGTGTCTCTCGAACTGGTTGGTTTCCAACTAGTTCTTCATTCCACTTTTCCATAGGGTGTATCCCCCTTAGCCTGTTGTAGGAAGACAACTTAAATGGAGGGATTGGGGATCAGGGTGACAGCCCCTGATCTGAGCCGTTGTCGCGGTGCCTAGACATTCTGTGCGACAACAAACTGCTTAGCAATCACATAAACATAAAGTAAAGTGTAGATAGAACATTAATAGATTGACAGAAAACAAGCCAAGACAAGGGACACTAGATGTGGCGGCTAGCCAGGGACAAATCCCAATGTGGGGAAACCCTTTGATCAATTCTTCTTTAATCTTCAATAGTTCAATAGAGAGAGAAATAGTACAATAGTACAAATCTGTAATTTTTATGACAGCAGTAGTAGAAGCCCTAACTAGCATTTGCAAAGTGGATCAAATGGATCACAATTAGCCTAGAGTCAACCTTAGCCAACTCAGCCTTCAATAGCGATGAAGGATAACCTGAAATAACCCAAAAGAAATGCTCAAAACTGGTCAATGTCTCGGCAGCCTTGTGGTCAGCCCTAACCAGTCAGCGCTGGTCACTTTGTGAGTCAAATCAGGGGCATGGAAAACAGATCAGGATTGCGGCTTGCTTGAGGGAGACTCCCCACACTAGGCCGCAATCAAAATGGTTCCCTCATTGGTCAACGCGATCCTCTTCTTGTTTGCTGCACCCAGGTCAACAAAAGTCAATGCAGAACAACCCTGCATCATCCTCCTTGCTGTGTCTTCCTTGCCTCCTTGTTGCGTCCTTCTTCTCCCATGTTATTTGCTTCTTGTTAACCCAATCAAGTAAGGAGAGTGAGAGAGAAGAAGACAAGATGAGATGAGATCAGATAATGACTCAACCTCACTTATATTTATATGAAACACTGGGCATGTGTGCCACACACTTAACTGCTAGCTGACCTTGACAATTTGTCAAGTAATTACAAATAAATTCATATCTTCATAAATACTTGTCAGAATCGGATGATCGTTAGATCAATCCTACACCTCTCGACGAGAGGAATCAAGGGAAAATATCAGCTGTCATAAATAAGATGACCCACATGGAGTTTGGCCTAGTTTCCAATTTTAACACCTATCCACGATATTACTTAGAACAATAGACCAAGGTTCTTTAGAGACAATACAAGAATGAAAATGATGCCAATGACAATTTCTCAAGAGATTAACAATTTGTTAAATGATTAGATTACCACAATACCAATTAGATGTTCAACAATTAGGCCTCCAACACCCTTAAGCAATATTAATCATTCGAGATGTTATTCAATTCTTGAGATTGATTAATTCTTGTATGAGTGAGTTACTTAGTGTACAATTAAGAATTCTTAGGATTATGAAACTCACAAGAAACCAATGTGTTAGTATTCTTAAGCAATATAATCAACTTGTCATTCTCTTAAACAATTCAATGCTATCAATGTAAACAAGCCTTTTCACAATGAGCTATGCTTATCAATAGAACATAAACCAATGTTAGGAATGTTATGCAACTTATGCTCAACCTTAATGACAACAGTAAGTTAATTTCAATTAGACCACTTTTAGATGGAAGAGATGAGACACATATGAGTGCAAAAATTCAAATGAGGCAGCCCAATACTAAACCACTTTGCCAATACAAGACTCTAAACAATGATGCAAGGAAACAAGAGACAAATGCTAGATGAGCCTACTATCTTTTTGGATGCTAATATCACTGCTATGATCAGACCTTATTATACTTCCTTAATCAATATGACAGTCCTCAAATTCATGAAACGAGCCAAATAATGATTACCCAATTTATGCAATGACTACTTAATGAATTTATGTGACTTGTTAGTGATTTTTATGACACTTATATGAGATTTTTACCACTGTTATTAAGATGATTAGAGCTGCAACTAAAACAGAGATGAAATGAGGGTTTGGAGAGGCAAACCAATAGGCCTTTAGGCCTAGAAGATGACCAAATCGCTTGCCCAAAATTTCTCCAATGGAATGACCACTTGAAATCACAAGTATTAGCTCAAAATCTCTTATATATCTCGACAACCACCAAGTGTTAGTGAGAAAAAAAAAATGGTAACCCAAACAATGATTGAAATGAGGCAAAGAGGGCTAGAATGAGGCAAGGATGAGGGCTAGAGGGCCAAGAAAAGACAACGACTAAGGGAAAAGGCCTAGTAGGGCTGCGACAGAGGGAGAGGAGGCTCATGGAGGGCAGACAGAGGAGGGAAAAAGGGAAGCAAAGGAGGGCTAAGGCCTTAGAAAGGTCTGCGACAAGGGGAGGCAGCCCCTTAGGCTTGCGACAACGAAGATAGAGGGGGTTGAGGGCCCAAAAGGGATTACCAAACCCACAACAACAGAAATAGAGGGAGGTCGAGGCCCTTGGACGTTTGTGGCTAGGCCAAAGAAGAGGGTTGAGGCCCTAAAAGGGCCTTTAAGGCCCGCGGCTAGCCCTTAGAAGGCTAACAACCAGATTTGGAGGGAGGACGACGGGAGAAGAAGGCTCCAGGAGGGCAAACGACTAGGAGAAAGGGCTAGACGGCTAGGCCCAAGGGGCAAAAAAATTTCTGAACCCTGCAATTTGCTAAAAAATGCCCAAATTCATTGCAAAATTGTTGGATGTTAGCCCTGCAAATTAAATGGAGACCAGATCTTACTCTCAAGGGCCTAGATGTAGCTCAAAACCCCAACACAATATTTTTAATCAACTTGACTCTTACCTGCAAAAATAAAATAAAATTTCCCAAAACCCCAATATATACAAAATTCAAAAATAAACCCCAACTGTTGCAAACAAAGGTTAGAAATTATTTACAAATTTATTTTACAAAATTATATACAAAATATTTACAAATATACAATGCTTGTAAAATATAATTTTTGAGAAAATAAATTTTGAATAATGGCAATGGATTAATGTATTTTTCGAAAAGTTAGAATATTGGCCATGCCTTTTAGCGAAGTAAGAACATCATATAAAAATTCCTAGAGCTCAAACAAGGTCGGCTCTTCCCCATATTCTGTGAACTTGGAGCCCAAGGGCTAGTGTACCTGCAAATTTCTATAATTTTTCTCAAACCAAATCGTTAGATTGTATGATGAATCAGATCACCGAAGATAAAACCAAATTTTACCAATAGAATGTCCTATCATTGACAAATTAAATATCAATTTATATAACAATGAAGCACAATATAGGATTAGCACATAACTAGCACGTACCACAAATCAATGGAACAAGAACACCATGAACTGGACCCCAAAGTCTTTTTATTATGATATTAAAGTGTTCCCAATAGAGCAATGGCTCAATACCAACGTTACAAATTTACGTCATCAACTGATAGCCCAAGACCAAAATTTTCGTTCACATCATTTATCATGCTTTGAGAAGCAAAAATGAATTCTAATTTCTATTTATAGAGAAATCCTCCAAGTGGAAAATAACGGCTAGTTGGCTTGATCCCCGTCAAAATAATCTCGACTGTTGATAATAATTTGATCATCTTTTAATCTTTGTTGTCGAAAATATTTATTTTGAAGAAAATTTTGAATTTCTCATAACACCTATTTTTTATTAATTCAAAAATTAATTTTTTGGATTAATTTCTTCAAAATTTTGACTTGACTCAACCACCGAGGTCCAAGGGCTTAACATCATATAAAAATTCCTAGAGCTCAAACAAGGTCGGCTCTTCCCCATATTCTGTGAACTTGGAGCCCAAGGGCTAGTGTACCTGCAAATTTCTATAATTTTTCTCAAACCAAATCGTTAGATTGTATGATGAATTAGATCACCTAAGTTAAAACCAAATTTTACCAATAGAATGTCCTATCATTGACAAATTAAATATCAATTTATATAACAATGAAGCACAATATAGGATTAGCACATAACTAGCACGTACCACAAATCAATGGAACAAGAACACCATGAACTGGACCCCAAAGTCTTCTTATTATGATATTAAAATGTTCCCAATAGAGCAATGGCTCAATACCAGCATTACAAATTTACATCATCAACTGATAGCCCAAGACCAAAATTTTCGTTCACATCATTTATCATGCTTTGAGAAGCAAAAATGGATTCTAATTTCTATTTATAGAGAAATCCTCCAAGTGAAAAATAACGGCTAGTTGGCTTGATCCCCATCAAAATAATCTCGACTGTTGATAATAATTTGATCATCTTTTAATCTTTGTTGTCGAAAATATTTATTTTGAAGAAAATTTCGAATCTCATAACACCTATTTTTTATTAATTCAAAAATTAATTTTTTGGATTAATTTCTTCAAAATTTTGACTTGACTCAACCACCGAGGTCAAGGGCTTAACTTTTCTTAAAAAATCCATTTTTGCCTTGGTGGGGGACCTTCAAAAATTGACTTCTTTTTGACTCACAATTTTTTTGGTCATTTTCTACTTGGAGAAAATTAATTTCTCTAAAGTTTTTATTGACTCTAAATTAATTAATTTTCTGCCTTAGGATTTAATTTTAATTTGGCCAGAAAAATTAATTAATTGACATAAGAGGGGATTAATATTTTTTCCACCCTCAAATATTTTAGCCATGGTGTTTAAGTATGAGGGACAATGCATTAAAATATTTTTTACATCAAATATTACAAATAATTGAATCTTTAAAGGGGGAATACACTTTTACATATAGACCCTCAAAATAATTACCCAATTCTGCGACACAATATGATCTAGTATAGGCCAAGTGATCTGTAATAAAATAATTTAGCCAAATAGCTTAAATTATTCCCAAACCACTTTTACAAATATTTGATATAATACTAGGACTCACCTAAGACCTTCTCAATGAATTCCACCCTAGCTTTTGGGTTTAAGCTGAAGGAAAAGCTTTGTCGATTATCCGTGTTTAGAAACACACCTAATTCGATGAGGTTAAAAAACCTCCTAGGATGAAATTCGTTGCCAAAATCAAAGGCTTACCTAGGAGGTGTTACAAAATTAAATGGTCATACTAGCATCATTTACATTACAACTTGCAAAAATTGGGTTTACAATGATATATCATGCAGTTGGCTGATGATTCTGATTTTGAAAAATTTTGTACATTGCTTCCTTGGACTTGTGACAAAATGTGCACAACATCTGGCTCCATACGGGGACACATTGCTTCATTGAAGTGATGTGAGAATCCAGAATCATGCATCCAAGAAAGCAAGATACATAAGGTAGATATCTGCTCATAATCAAAATCATCATATATATATAAAACCTCTGTTGGAATAGAAATATCTACTCTAACACATTAAAGCATAAAACATAAATGCATGAAATAAAAATTACTAATGTCAAAATTGAAATCCTAATTAAGAGAGTAGCGTTAGAGATACAATACAGAGGATGCCCAATGGCATCGTATGCCATCCCTATGGCATAATCTTGAACACCTATTTGCTTACAGGTAATTCAATCGACTGTTTATCAGATGTCCCTTGCTAAATCTTGATCCTTTTGGTTGATGCAAATGTTCATCATTGTGCTGCACACCTCTGTCAAATTCATGTCACCTTCTTTTCTTGCTTGGAAGATGAGATGAAGAAAAATGATACACGGGTTGGAAGAATTTGGTCACAACTCCATTATGTTCTGAAGGATGACCCTATGGTTCGATCTTTTGATCATCATCTGGCTTCTTTGGATGTTCAAAATGGTATCTTCTTTCAATTTCCGTGTATAACCTGACCAAACCACTCGCTGTTGCGGGAATAGTAGCATATGACAAGTCCATCTGAATGCATCCACCCAAGTCAGCTGCAAACTTTCTTGATAGAAGCATTCCCCATACATCTGGCACGTCAATAATTGCTATGTCCATGGTGATGATTTTGCATGGATAGTTAGCCAAGGCAACCTGTAAGTCCTTAACCACACCAAGGACTTCAATTTTCTTTGACTCCATAGAGCAAATGTTGTGATAAGGCCTCGAGATTCTCGGATTCAACTGGTCCATAATCTTCTTAGTTGTGACATTGGTTGAAGCCCCAGAATCCAACACACAATTATGAAGCAATTGATCATTAACCTCTAATGTAAGAAAGAAAGGTTGATTATCCTCATTAGTCATATAACAATTTAGATCGTTTAACTTAATTTCTTCATCCTTTGGATGTGAATCAACCTTATCCTGTTGAGCCATGCCTCAAGCCTTGAAGAATGTTGCCCTTTGAGAAGGAATCTTCAGAAGTTAAAGCACTGGGACAAACATCTTAATACTGTTTATCCATGCAACCCAATAGATTTTGAATCTTGATTTATATCTCTTGGATGCAACGTATCTATTCTTACTTGTCCCCTTGCCTTTCTTTTGATATGTATAACCTTTACTTCTAGCAAATTCTAGAATCTACTCTTGAGACGGAGTTGCACCATACACTTGTGTGATAGGATCTTTTTCATGACTGGAGTTATTGATGGAAAAAGATGAAGAGATCATGTTTGCGCAACAACTTTCCTTTGAAGCATTGACATTATTTATCTGCTCATTGGTTTCTTCCTCTAGAAGTTTTTTAGCAAGAGCCCATGAACTTTCCTCATGAAAACTTTCACAAGGTTTGCAAAATGGAATAGGTTGATCAACAACATTAGTAGACTCATGAGGGGTAGGAGGTTTTTGATTGTTCGGAGGATTCCTTGTTGGCCATGGATTGATGTTACCTCTGTTATTATTACTATTGTTTCTAGGTTGAACATTTTGAGTTTGATTTCTTTCCATTTGGATCAACCTGGTTTGCATGGCACTTATTTTTGTATCATGCTCGATTCTCATTTCCTTAATCATATGAGTCGATTCTGTAATCGGGTCATGCTCTACATCCTTAATTTCTTTTTTCTTTAGACTTGACTAGACCTCTTTCAAAGCAAGGAATCTCTGATTTACCATAACCTTTCTTATCTTTTTCCAATTCTTCAACTATGGATTGAGCATTAGCTAAATTTGTAGGCTTAGCACGTCTTATCTCATATGATGTATCAGCACAAAATGCCTCAAGATATTGTTCCAACAATGTTTTGTTAGGTGGCTTGTAATCTTGAGTCATATCTTTAAGAATACCATTGAATCTTTGATTAAACTCTTCAACTGTCTCATTTTCCCTTTTCTTGATAGCATTGAGTTCCTTGAACAAATATTTCCCTTCTCTTTTGTCCCCATATTTATCTTTGAACGCATTGAAGATGGCTTGCAATGAATCAAAAGTAGAATCAGGCTTATCCAAAAACCATTGCAAGGCATCATCTTCTAAAGAAAGGACAAAGAGTTTCATTCTAACATCCTCATGATTGTACTAAGCAACATGAGCGTGTCTTAATATGAATGATGTGAACTTATTGATGTGAGCATTAACATTGATCGCATTATTCCCTTGAAAAAGTGGAATCTTGTCTATACCAACATCTGGAAGGTTGTGAGGATACCCCTGAATATTAGTGAAGTTGCAAGGCCTATAGAAATACATGAGGTCTTGAGTGATGGGATCAGAGAAAAGCAAGTAGATGTCAGAGAGGGCTTCCTGTACAAGAAAGATTAAGTGCTTACTGGAATGTAATTTGTTTAATCAAGCTCTTAAAGCCTTTTTAGGATCAGGTGCAGGGTTAACCAAGCTACTAGGATTCCTTCTAGTATAAGCTCTTGTGAATGGATGAATCAATGGAGTCGCCACCCAAACAGGAAACTAACTGAAAACGTCCAGGTGTTAAGGTGCGGGTAGAAAAAAGATGAAAAGATTAGTGAAGTAAAGGATAGGATGATGAGAAGATGAAGAGATATTGGCGGTGCCCAAAAAATGTGGCGTTGTTGACTCAAATGAAAAGATGGAAGGATGAAGAATTTTCAAAAAAACCAAGGATTGAAAAAGTTTATCCCCGACAATGGCACCAAAAAAATGTTGTTGCTCAGATTGTACAGGAATGATGCGACAACGACTCAGGGCAGGGGTTGTCACTCTGATCCATGCCCTCTCCGTTCTAGTTGTCTCCCAACTATAGGCTATAGGGGGTAGTCCTTGTGGAATATGAAGATGCAAGATTTGTTGGTAACCAACAAGTCCAGGGAACACAATTGAATGGCCTAGCCACTTGGTTGATTTAACAAGTTTTAAGTATTGGAGTAGATTAATATGTGAGACTAGTGCCTTATGGAGTCAATTACTTGTTTTATATCGATTAAATACCAAATGACTAGATGAACAATCGCTGCTTAAGATGCTTTGCGAACCTATATGAGAAGCAAGTCCTATAATCTAGGTGAGATGCAATAATCTTGGTTTAATTTAATTAAATGCCTAGCTAAGTGTATCCCTTAATCCTCAAGTATTTTGAGGGTAGTCTCTAAAGTAGGTTGTAGAGAGAAGTCAAGGCGAAGCAAGCAAAGGCTTGGTTAATGATACCTCCCCTTGAAATATAACCACCCGGTGTTTCTGGCGCTGCAAAGATTGTGGCTATGACGATTGCAAGGTCAACGTGTTAACCACTAGAGAGGGTCTATCCTTCGCAAGCTTAGAGATGAAGGGTGTTCCTATCTCTCTATCAACCAAGATTAGGCTTGGAGGCTAATTAATTAATGCAAGACTAGGCCTAGGATGCAAATACAGATTGATTTGAGTGCTCTTGAGTTAAGATTACATACGATCTTAAGTACTTAGTTATAATTGATCTTTATGACAAAGAGTACTTAACAATAAATGAACGATAATCTTAACCACAAGATGGAGTGCTCGATTTCAATAGTGCTCAAAAGATGTATCGAATGTAACCAAAGGATAATTGCTCAAGTACTTAAGAGAGAAACAGGATTAATGCCCTTTATAATGATTCACCAATATGCCAAAGATAAATTATTATTCACAGTAGATATCCAATTTAACCATGAACAATAAATCCAATGGCAATGATAGTTAAGGTATTAGAGCACTTATCCACGATATTACATACAACACTAGACCAAGGTTCTTTAGAGACAATACAACAATGGAAAGGATGCCAATGGCAATTGCTCAAGAGATTCAATTTGTTAAATGATTAGATTACCACAATACTAATTAGATGTTCAACAATTAGGCTTCCAATACCCCTTAAGCAATATTAACCATTCGAGATGTTATTCAATTCTTGAGATTGATTAGTGCTTATATGAGTGAGTTACTTAGTGTACAATTAGGAATTCTTAGGATTATGAAACTCACAAGAAACCAATGTGTTAGTATTCTTAAGCAATATAACCAACTTGTCAATCTCTTAAACAATTCAATGCTACGAATGTAAACAAGTCTTTTCACAATGAGCTATGCTTATCAATAGAACATAAACCAATGTTAGGAACTGTTAAATTATGGTATGTTCTATGCTTAGAGTAGTTTACTTCGTTTCTTCTTATTAACCACTGATTAGCAATCACATATACATTAAGTAAAGTGCAAATAGAACATTAAACGATCGACCGAAAACAAGCCAAGACAAGAGAAACAAGATGTGGCGGCTAGCCAGGGACAAACCCCAATGCGAGGAAACCCTTTGATCAAATCTTCTTTTATCTTCAATTGTTCAACAGAGAGAAAATAGTACAAAATCAGAATTTTGTAATTTTATGTCAGCAGCAACAAACCTTAAATCAACAAAGTCAAACTTAGTCAAACGAGATGAAATTGACCTCCAATATGCTTGGTCAATTTCCCGGTCAACTAGTCTTTGAACAGCCTGAAGAATCAGCCCTTAAACAACCCCAAATACACAGTCAAACTGTAGTTGACTGAAGTCAACCTACTACCCCAGACTAGGGCAGTCAATGCTGGTCAAACTTGAAGTTAGATTGCCTCAATTTTCATGCCAAAAAATGTGGCCTGCTTAGGAGAAGCAGCCACACCAAAACTGCACTCTTCTAAAGTCAACGCTTGGTCAATGCTGGTCAAAGAGACCCTATTGTGTTGTCCTTTCCCTTCAGCAAATTCTGCGTCCTCCTTGCCCTATTGCGTCCTCCTTCTTCCCACGTGTGAGCTACTCTTTGTGTAACCCAATGCTAAGGAGAGAGAGAAGAAATGAGTGAGATGAGATGATGATAAAATGAATCAACCTCACTTGTATTTATATGATTCATTGGGCATGTGTGCCACACATTTAACTGCTGGTCGACCTTGACAATTTGTCAAGTAAATACAAATAAATTAATATCTCCATAAATACTTGTCGGAATCGGATGATCTTTGGATCAATCCTACACCTCTCGACAAGGGGAATCTAGGAAAATTATCACCTGCCATAAATAAGATGATCCACATGGAGCTTGGCCTTAGTTTCCAATTTTAACACTCCCTCTCAACTAGGGAGAACTCCATCTGCTAACCCGTCTGACCGTCGGTACTGTCCCAGCCATCAAATGCATCGCCTTGCGCTACTAGCTCTACTCTGCTTTGTTGAACTAAGAAGAAGAAGAAATGATCCAGGATATATCATACCATCCTCTACTGACCCAAAGTCAGTCTCAGAGTGTGTCATACCACTCTCATTGATCCCAAATCAGTATCATTGATCCTAGATCAATGGAGGTCATCCTAGCATAGGGAATACGGTAGATACAATGATGTGCCCATCGATAGTACTACTAATGGTCCCTAACCCCATTTCCCTACTCATTGATCAGATGAGAGGTACTTCCCATGAGTCCTAGACTGCATGGGTAGGATGCCTTGACAGGAGAACTAATCATCTTGTCCACAGGAGAACGAATCATCCTGTCCAATAGTTGTCGTAGGAGAACTAATCATCTTGCGCACAGTCGCAATGGGAGAACTAATCATCTTGGCCCATGGGAGAACTAACCATCCTGGCCTACAGCCGCCACGGGATAACTAATCATCATGTCCTACAGTCGCCACGGAAGAACTAATCATCCTGGCACAGGAGAACTAATCATCCTATCTTACAGTTGCCACGGGGTGTCACAGGGGAAGGTTGAACCTTTCACCTTGTACATAGTGCACCACCAGGGGATGGTGAGTCGTCTTGTGGTCGCATGTCACTCCAAGAAGTACCCCACGCCCCCCTGGAGCTCTCAGAGCTCAATATGCATCATATATTACCCTCATAAGAGGGTCTCTCAACGACACCAAGTCGTTCTCGGAAAGTCAGGAATATGACCTTTCCTAGGGGCTTCGTCAAAATGTCGGTGACCTGTTCATCTGTATCGATATGTTGGAGCCTTATTGCTCCCCGCTATACCATATCCTGGATATAGTGGTACTTGATGTCGATATGCTTGGAGCGATCATGAAATACGAGTTTCTTTGATAAACGAATCCCGCTCTGGTTGTCACACAGGGTCACGGTAGTATCCAATGTGAATCCAAACAACTCACTAAAGAGCTTCCGCAACTAGACCGCCTCACAAGAGGCCATACTAGCAGCAATGTACTCTGCCTCGATGGTGCTCAAAGCCACCGACTTCTGCTTCCTGCTCATCCAGGATATCGAGGCAGATCTCAAAGAGAAATAACACCCAGAAGTGCTCTTTCGGTCCACCACATTGCCTGCCCAATCAACATCGGTATATCCAAGTAGTCTCACATCTCCAGCAGTGTATCTCAACCCATGAGTGATTGTGCTACGAAGATATCTGAATAGATTCTTGGCATCAATCCAATGTGTGTGGTGAGGCTCAACCATATGTTGACTCAACGTGTTGGCTGCAAAGCATATATTCGAACAGGAGTTTACCAAGAACATCAATGCTCCTACGAGTTGACGATACTTTGTAGCGTTTCGTAAAATAGCTCTGGTGGCACTACTGCTTAACTTCTAAAAGTCAAGCTCCATCGGGGTAGTCACGGTCTTGCAGTCCACCATACCGAATCTCTCCAATATTTTCACCACATATTTTCCTTGAGATATGAAAATCCCCCCTAGTTTTTGCCAGACTTCTAGTCCTAGGAAATAGTGCATCAGTCCTAGGTCTTTCATCTCGAACTTGGAAGCTAAGTCCCTCTAACATTTGAGAATGAGAGGGTCTGCACCTGTTAGAAAGAGGTCGTCAACATACAGCACCAATATGAGAGGTTTGTCATCTTCAACCTTAAAGTAAAGGTTAGGGTCAACTTCATTATTAGCGAATCCCAGCTTTATCAGGTAGCTATCGATCCTCTCATACCATGCTCGGGGTGCTTGTTTCAGCCCATAGAGGGCTTTCTTCAACTTGCACACGTGAGATTCCTGATCATGAATCTCAAATCCTTTGGGTTGTTCCACATAGACTTCCTCTTTGATCGAACCATGTAAGAATGCGGTCTTGACGTCCATTTGATGTAGGTTCCATCCTTGTGAAGCAGCAAGGGTTATGATCGAGAGGATGGTGGTATATCAGGCAATAGGTGCAAATATCTCGTCATAGTCTATACCTTCCTTTTGAGAGAAGCCACGATCGACAAAACGAGCCTTATACTTTTCAACACTTCCATCAATTGCATGCTTTTTCTTGTAAAGCCATTTCGAAGTGACAACTGCATTGTCTTGGGGTCTGGAGACCACATCCCAGACATTGTTTTTCATGATGGACTCATATTCCTCAGTCATAGCATCCTTCCATACTTGATGCTTGACAACTTCTGCTAATGATGAAGGCTCATTTTGGATGATCGTACTCATGATGGTCAAGTATCTTTGATACCTGGCCGGCTTCTTACTTTCTTAGAAAGTCCCTCTGGGTGCAATGTGTCCTTCAGAATCATCCAGTGTACCCCTAAGCCATGAAGGCCTCTTCCTAGAAGAGGAAGGCTCTTGTGGAGGCGGTTCAATAAGATCCATAGGTTCTTCCACATCGGGCATCGTCTCATCTTCCTTTTCCTTCGATTCCCTGGTGTCAGCTTCTTTAGATCCCCTTTGAGTAGGAAGATTGTCAACTTTGCTAAGAGCCATATCTTTGTCAAAGGTGACATCATGGCTAATCTCGATTTCCCTTTGACCAACGACATAGATTCTATAGCCCTTAGTATTTTTGCTATAGCCCACAAAGATTCTTTTCTTTCCAGATGCACCCAAATTATTCCTTTTCTCCTTCGACACATGAAAATATACAGAACTTCCAAAAATTCTAAAATGAGATACCTCAGGTTTCTTACCAGTGAACATCTCTTCGGGAGTCTTGGAACCCAATGCTTGGTGAGGGCATCGGTTTTTCACATATATGACAGTATTCGCAGCTTCATCCCATAGAAACTTCGGAAGTCTTTGATCATGGAGCATAGCATGGATAGCTTCCACAATCGTACGATTCTCCCTTTCTGCCACACCGATCTGCTCAGGAGTATATGGTGTTGTAGTCTCCCTCTTAATGCCAACGTCTTTGCAAAAGTCATGGAACTCATTGGATTCATACTCAATCTCATTATCAGTCCTTAAGATCTTGATTTTCTTTTCGGTTTGATTCTCGGTCAAGGCTTTGAACTGACGAAACCAAGTGAACACTTCATCCTTCTTTTTCAAGAAGTATATCCAAGTCTTGCGAGAATAGTCATCTGTAAAAGTGAGGTAATATAAATATCCTCCCAAGGAGTTCATAGGCATCATACCAGATATGTCTAAGTGAACCAACTGCAATATATCGGAGGTCTTGCTTTGGCCTGAGGGGAATGATCCCCTTTTGAGCTTCCCTTCAGCACATCCAGGACATACACCTTCTTGCTCTACTCGGATAGTCGGAACTCGAGCATCCCTGTCACCATTTGTCTTGCTTTGGGTAGAGCTTTATAATGAAGGTGAGCAAACCTTTGATGCCATAGTTCGAACTGAAGTGATATGTCACAAGACATGACACCTAGCGGACTTCCTCCGACTTGATATAATGAATCGACTCAAAACCCAAGAGTGAAAGCTTCTTTAAAATTCTTTTTCCATACGCATACTTTGCCATCGATGAAGGTCACCTTGTAGCCTTTGTCTTCCATTGCTGAAACGGACACCAAGTTCTTTTTTAGATCAGGTACATATAGGACTTCTTGCAAATGAATTGTATTACCTTGATTCAATTGAAGAGTGACATTCCCTATGCCTTTCACGGGATATTTTGCGTTATCCCCAAGAACAATTTCCAGGTTGGTCTCCTTCTCTATCAAATTAGAGAGAGCTTCTTTGAAACTAGTGAAGTGCCTTGAGGCACCACTATCAATAAGCCAATTTTCCTGCGAGTTTGGGGGAGCAGCAGTAGAGAGGGTCGCTGGTAGACAATATTCATCTTGCTTATTGTTAACAACGTTAGATTCATAACTGGAGTTTCTTGCCTTTTTGAAGGGTTGTCCTCTTCCTTGATTTCCGACATTTCTTTTACCTCTGCCATTGGACCTACCATTCCTTTGATTGCCTTGAGAGTGATTTTGATCATCGTCATGGTGTGAGTCCCTCTTATCAGGGCACTCCCTTGCATAGTGGCCCATTTGTTGCAATTGTAACATCGTCCTTTTCTTCCACCCTTCCGTCCAACCTTTCCTTTGGATTTAGCCCTAGAATTGTTTCTTCTTTTAGCATGAGAAGAAAAGGCAGAGGGATTGCCTTTAAGTGCGGGCATTTCTTGCTCTTCCATCCTTGTTTCTTCTTGAATACATCTAGCCATCAATTCCTCAAATCCTGGAATGACATTATTATTGAGAAGAGTAGTCCTGAATATATACCATTCAGGTGGCAATCCACCAAGAGTTGTGATAGTCATTTCCCAGTCAGGAACTACTTCCCTGATAGATAGGAGATCATTCTTGATCTCGGTGATCCTTAAGAAATATGCTTGCATACTCTCATCTTCGCCCTTCTTAATTTCCTTCAACTTATTTCTAAGGGACAAAACTTGATTTGCATCATTAACTTTAAATAAACACACTAGTCTATCATAGATTTCCTTGGAGGTGGTCAGCTCGGAAACATAGGCCACCAGGCGCTTGTTGATAGAGTCCTGGATGATCTTCTTTGCTTTGACTTCTCCCTTGGTCCACTTGCATCTGGCAGCAGCGGATGCATTTGATGGAGGCGCAACAATATTGCCTCTCACATGGTCCAACACTTCTTGATCTTCTAAAGTCAGATCAAGAGACATCTTCCATCTGTGATAGTTAGACTTCTCACAGAGCTTTTCTTCGGCGGGAAAGAGTGTTGAGGACCCCATGTAGTTTTTAGGATAACCTTGCCAACCTTCGGTGATTGCTCTTGCTTGGCTTTGTCTTCGCCTCAGCTATGATTCCATGTTAAATTATGGTATGTTCTATGCTTAGAGTAGTTTACTTCTTTTCTTCTTATTAACAACTGATTAACAATCACATATACATTAAGTAAAGTGCAGATAGAACATTAAACGATTGATAGAAAACAAGCCAAGACAAGAGACACAAGATGTGGCGGCTAGCCAGGGATAAACCCCAATGCGGGGAAACCTTTTGATCAAATCTTCTTTTATCTTCAATAGTTTAGCAAAGAGAAAATACTAAATAGTAAACAATCATAATTCTGTAATTTTATATTAGCAATAGCAAATCCTAAATCAACAAAGTCAAACTTAGTCAAACGAGATGAAATTGACCTCCAATATGCTTTTTCAATTTCCCGGTCAACTAGTCTTCGAACAGCCTGAAGAACCAGCCTTTAAACAACCCCAAATACACAGTCAAACTGCAGTTGGCTGAAGTCACCCTGTTGCCCCAAACTAGGGCAGTCAACGCTGGTCAAACGTGACGTCAGATTGCCTCGATTTTCGTGCCAAAAATGTGGCCTGCTTAGGAGAAGCAGCCACACCAAAACCGCACTATTCTAAGGTCAACGCTGGGTCAAAGAGACCTTCAGCAGCTTCTGCGTCCTCCTTCCCATGTATGAGCTACTTCTTGTGTAACCGAAAGCTAAGGAGAGAGAGAAGAAATGAGTGAGATGAGATGATGATAAAATAAATCAACCTCACTTGTATTTATATGATTCACTGGGCATGTGTGTCATACATTTAACTGTTGGCCAACCTTGAGAATTTGTCAAGTAAATACAAATAAATTCATAGCTCCATAAATACTTGTCGGAATCGGATGATCTTTAGATCAATCCTACACCTCTCAACAAGGGGAATCTAGGAAAATTATCAGCTGCCATAAATAAGATGACCCACATGGAGTTTGGTCCTAGTTGCCAATTTTAACAAGAACGTTATGCAACTTATGCTCAACTTTTATGACAACAGTGAGTTAATTTCAATTAGAGCACTTTTAGATGCAAGAGATGAGACACGAGTGTAAAAATGCAAATTAGGCAGCCCAATACTAAACCACTTTGCCAAAACAAGAGTCTAAACAATGATGCAAGGAAACAAGAGACAAATGCAAGATGAGCCTAATATCTTTTGGGAGGCTAATATCACTGCTATGATCAGACCTTATTTTACTTCCTTAATCAATATGACAGTCCTCAAAATCCATGAAACAAGCCAAATAATGATTACCCAATTTATGCAGTAAATAATTAATGAATTTATGTGACATGTTACTTGTTAGTGAATTTTATGGCACTTAGATGAGATTTTTACCACTCTTATTAAGAAGACTAGATGCTGCAACTAAAACAAAGATGAAATGAGAGTTTGGAGTGTTAATTTTTTAGATTTTTCTATGTTTATCTGTTACTTTAGCCCAATTTAGTTCTTCATTTAACAATGCATCCAAATACTAGCAATGTAACCAATCATAAACTGTAACTGAAGATAGAACAATATATGCAATGACAAAGAAGACAATAACACAACCATAAGAGACAGTGGATTGGTCCAAGACCAGGGAAAAACCCCACAAGGGGGAATTTTTTTTCAAATCTTCTTCTTTATTAGATCGTCATAAAACGTTTTCAACGGAGAGTACAATGAGCCCAATACATAAACTTGCATCAAAGATTTACAGAACAAAAAGACTATAGAACTATAGAACAACTGAGAGAAACCCTTTATCCATCAGATCACTAAAGCCAAATGAGGTCAACTGTCAAACCCTAGATCAAAACCCTGAACGCTCTAAGCAAGAATGACTGCGTGCCTCTGAAACTCCTTGGATGCTCCCTTAACCACTGTGTGAGGGCATTTATGTCTACTCAGACGTTCTTAGGAAGACTACATGTGTGCATCTGAGGTCAAACTCACTCAAAACTGCTCCAAACCCCAGACTCTCTCTTCCAGTTACCGTGCGTGCGTTTAGGACTGCCCAGACACTACCTTGATCACTTTGTGCGAGCGTCTAGGGACCAACACCATCTGATTTGCTTCAGAAACCCTAGACACTCCCTTCAGGATTTTGTGCGAGCGTCCGAGACTTCTTGGATGCTCCCTAAGCCACTGTGTGCGTACGTCCAGGGGCGAAAAAGCTCAGTTATGTCCATGTGTTCGAGGAACAGAAACCCTATATTCGTGCAAGCTTCACCCTTGTGGTTTCAAACCCTTGCGCGAACTTCCTTCCTCAGACCCGTGCAAACCAAGACAAAAGAAGAGACTAGAAGATGGCTTGATCAATGTGTAGAAACGAGCTTGAGGTCTCTTCTATTTATAGGCTTCCATGAGGATCCACTTGGGGTTGAGGCCGACCTAATCAATTTCACATGTGCTTAGGGTTGTCCCATTCCATTATACACGCGTGGATAAAAGACTTCAAAAATCAACTTTCGCTTGTCCAAATAGGGTGATGTTTAAGTTGATTTTGGTCCTCTCGAAATGAGGAATTTAATGCAATCATTATCTTGGTCATCTGAGTCGTCTTATGAAAAATCGGTTACCCAATTCCTACTATAGTAATTGATGTTAATTCTTCTAATTGTTAATTCGACTAAACAATTTACTTGTTGTGCGCTACGACAAATATCGAATTAAATACATTGTAGCCTACACAAATAAAAAATTGCGGAAACTAAATACAACACAGGAAAGATAATCATCACACACATCTACATAGTGATTTTTGGACAAATATTCCTATAAAAGACCCTGTGTGGGAAAATCGGTGCAGCAACTGAGGGTTTGTATTATTAAGTAGTAGTAATCTGAGTACAAATCTATGGATTCTTCAGAACTAGCAATCCATGCGGAGAAAATAACTGACAAACGTTTAGTGAGAAAAATCTCACTTCCACTGGTGATGCGACATTGACCTTAGCTCGAGATGAGCTACCCCTTGTTGCCTCTACGTCAACCTGTTGGGACCAGCATCTCTCTCTCTTGTTGCTGATCAGTTGCTACTCTGGGAAATTGATCTTCTGTCTCTCCGGGCTCCCACTCTGGCTTCTGCCCCTGAAACTCGACTTCTCCTCAGCAAATACAAATCTCCCTTTGAAGCTCTGCACTGCGTCTCTGCACTACGTCAGCCTCTCTGTGGAGTACATTGTCTCTTTGCTATGCACTCCCGGGATCAGGAAAACTTTCTCCGGTCTACTATCCCTGCCCCTCTCTCACTACAAGAAATCATTTTGAATCTCTCTCTGGCAACTGTTGCACTGCTCTCTTCAGAAATTCGATCTCTGATCTCTTACTCGATGTGTTTTCCAAATGCCCATCAAGCCTCCTCTTATAATCCTCCAGTTAAGAACCAATGGCCCAGATTAGATTCTAATCAATGGCTCATATCATTTTGGCTTGATCCTTATCTTCTTCTAGAAGTTTCACCCACAGTTTGATTAATACCCTTTAATTATTTTAATTTCCTAGGTTTAGACTTAGGCACCTATTAAAAATAAATAATTATTTTAATAAAGCTGTCTCCGGGTGGAATTTCCCAAAAATATTATTGGGTATTGTGGAATACATGTGTCCAAGCCTCCCTGCAAATTTTGAGGCTTAGAGCACATCCAATGCTACTAGAAAATTAGAAATCAACACATCTAAGGTGGAATTTGACCATAATTGCAAAAATTAACACTCCCTCTCAACTAGGAAGAATTCCAACTGCCAATATCTGTCTGTTGATCATCACATCATCCTGTCATGTTGTCATCATGCTTGGCTGTCTTTGCTCAACTCTATCTGCTGAAACTTTCTCAGACCTAAAAGAAGAAGAGTCGAAGAGCAATAACTTCCACCCATACTGAGCAATATGATAACTTAATCATACAAGGGAGCACATCTTCGACCTTGGAATCTCATCAGGGAGCTCATTCTTAACCCGAAATCTCAAAAGGAGAGCAAGTCTCAACCCAATCCTATTACCTATTGATCTTCCCATCAATGACCCTCAATAGTCATTTGGTAGAACACCCGCATCATAATCGACTTGGGTTGTACAGCCCAAGTCCACTCTCAACCCGTTGGCCAAACGGGGAGCGATATTCCCAACAAGCCTTGCTTGAGGGTATGATGCCAACTGGGGTATACTCTGCATAGACCAGATAGGGCAGAAACATCTCCGGCCCTATGAAGATAGGGGAGCAGCATCTCCAACCCTATGCGTAACAAATAGGGGAGCACCCTATTGTCTAGAGATCCCTCAACCCCAGGAGCCCTCTATCTTAATTCCTCACCTTGGGAGCTCAAATAGGGTGGGAAGAGTTGGCTCAGTGTCCTCGATTAATGCTGCCCCTTATCTAGAGGGGCCACATCCATCAGTCCAAGCTACTCTCTGAAGACCAAGAACTTTCCTTTTTGTAATGCCTTAGTGAGAATATCTGCAATCTACTCATTTGTCGAAATATGATGGAGTCTAACAACTCCTCTTTGCACTGTGTCTCGAATAAAGTGATATCAAATTCCAATGTACTTGGACTTTTCATGAAACACGGGATTCTTTGCCAAACGGATCCCACTCTTGTTGTCGCAATATATCATTGTAGTGTCTATGACCTGCTCAAATAACTCTCCAAAGAGCTTCCTTAACCAAACTACTTCGCAGCTAGCCATGCTAGTGACAATGTATTCTGCTTCGGTGGTGCTCAATGTTATAGACTTTTGTTTCCTGCTCATCGGGATATCATGGCAGATCCAAGGCTAAAGCAACATCTAGATGCACTCTTTCTGTTGATAGTATTTCTTGCCCAGTCAACATCAGTGTATCCATAAAGTTGAACATCTCCGACAGAATATCTCAGACCAAGTGTGATCGACCAATGCAAATACCGCAATGTGTGTTTGGCATCGTTCCAATGTGCATGGAGGGGCTCGGTCATGAATTGAATCAATGTGTTTATTGCATAGCATATGTCTAGACGAGTGTTCACAAGAAACATCAGAGCCCCAATTAATTATCTATACTCGGATGGATTTGCCAAATCTAGTCTTTCAGTTTTTCCACATAATTTCTTAAAGTTCATTTCCATCGGTGTAGCCATGGATTTGCATTCAGTCATTCCAAATCTTTCGAGTAGCTTCACAACGTATTTTCCCTGTGAAAGGAAAATCTTACTAGGCCTTTGCCACACCTCAAGACCTAAAAAGTAGTGCATGAGACCAAGGTCCTTCATCTCGAATTCAGAGGTTAGCTCCCTCCTACACTTGATCATGAGAGGCTCACTACCTGTCAAGAATAGATCGTCAATGTATAAAACAAAAATCAATGGCATACGTTGGACTACCTTGAAGTAGAGGTTGGGATCAACATTACTTCTTGTGAATCCCAACTTCATTAAGTAACTGTCAATGCGTGCATACCAAGCTCAGGGAGCTTGCTTCAAACCATACAATGCCTTCTTCAACCCTCAAACATGCGTTCTTCAATTTTCCACTTCAAATCCCTGTGGTTGTTCAACATATACTTCTCCCTATAACATGCCATGAAGGAATGTGGTCTTTACGTCCATCTGATGAAGAGTCCATCCTTGACTAGCAGCAAGGGAAACTATCGAATGGATGGTTGTATATCGAGCCACCAGAGCAAATATGTCATCATAATCTTTTCCCTCTTTTTGAGAGAATCCTCGAGCTACGAACCTTGCTTTGTATTTCTCAATGCTGCCATCAATTCCATGTTTGATCTTGAATAGCCACTTTGAATTCACGACAGACTTCCCATTCGGTCTTGGCACAACATCCCATACATCATTTTTCACAATTGATTCATATTCGTCGACCATAACATCCTTCAAAACTTGTTCTTTTACAACTTCTTCGAATGAGGTTGGTTCGGCTTGAATCATAGTGCTCATCGCTGCAACATATCCCTGATACTTGCATGATTGCTTCCTTTCTCTAAATGATCTACGAATGGGAACATTTCTTTCAGCATTTTGTAGAGTATCGTGGAGCCAAAGTGGTCTCTTCCAAGTAGGAGGATCACTTGGAGGAGGATCTAAAGTATCCATAGGCTCCATGGGATCATCAACAATATTGGACTTGGGCATGGAAGGACCATCTAGAATATCCCAGTCACCATTCTTCTTCTTGGGAGGAGCAGGTGGAGGAAGGTCTCTCGCTTTTCCAAGAGTTGCATCTTCATCGAATGTTACATCCATGCTAATTTCAATCTTCCTTTGACCAGGAATATATATTCTATATGATTTAGAATTTTCACAATAACCCACAAGCGTACCTTTTCTTCCTGTAGCTTCCAAGTTGTTCCTTTTGTCCCTCAGCACATGAAGATATATGGGGCATCCAAATACATGAAGATGGCTAATATCGAGCTTGACACTTGTGAATATTTCGTCCGGGGTCTTGTAATGCTCTAAGAGGCACCCTATTTTGAACATATACAACAGCATGTGTGGCTTTAGCCCAAAGGAACTTTGGCACCTTTCGATCATGGAGCATGGCACAGGCAGCTTCTAATATAGACATGTTCTTCCTTTCAGCTAAACCATTACGTTCAAGAGTATATGGCACAATTGTTTCCTTCTCGATCCCTTCTTTCTTGCAAAATGCTATGAATTCGTTTGACATGTATTTTCTTCCATTGTCGGACTTGAATATTTTGATTCTCTTCCCTGATTGTTTTTCGATCAAGGCTTTGAATTCCTTGAACATTTCAAAGACTTCATCCTTGTGCTTAAGGTAGTACCTATATATCCATGTCTTTCTTGAGAATTTGTCAATGAAGGTGATGTAGTAGGGATGACCACCAATAGAATGCACAGGTATCAGACCACATATATCGGAATGAATGAGATGGAGGATGTCATTTGTCTTGTTCTCACTAGAAGGGAATGGTCCCCTTGTTTTCTTTCCACTCACACAACCTGGACCAACTCCATCATGATGGGCTTGAACATCGGGAATACCCGAGTCCAATTTCTTCAATTTTGAAAGAGCATCATAGTGTAGATGAGCCAATCTGTGGTGCCACAACTCACATACATGATAGGGATTATGAACCAATGCTAGAAGTGGCCTTCCAATGACTCTATAGAGTCCTTCAAATCTTGATCCTAATGTGAATGCATCTCTCATAGGTGCATCAACAGACCAAGTCAAAACTTTTCCTTTGATGAAGGCCACCCTCATCCCTTTATCTTCTAATGCAAATATAGATACCAAATTCTTCATTAATCCCAACACATACATAACATCATGCAACAAAACTGACTCCCCAGAATTTAACTGAAATTTAACGTGTTGAGAAATCTAGGGCATTCAATGTTAACAATTTCTCTCCTTGATAATTGCTTGTGATATGTTTTTACTTCTTAGGTTATGATATTTTCTTTGTTAGCTTATTAGTGTATTCTCTTCATCAATATAATTACCAAAATAAGTAAAGACAAGTGACATAGTATATAGGTTTCCCCAGCTAGGGCCAAAACCTCTCCACTCTTGAGAGGAAAACCTGACCAAAATTCTTCTTGTAGATCTTCAATTGATAAGTACCAAGACTATGACACAGACCCTTGACTATAGTATCCTCCCAAGAACCTTGTCACCAACATTGATGCTCTGCCTCTTCCTTCCTTCGCCTTTCTTCTTGATCTAGAACTGCTCCTTTTCGGCTCCTTCTAGAGAAACTTGGTCTCTACCTCTTATACTACACCATCATAACTTCCCTAGAGAATCTTGGTCTCTAGGTCTTCTAGAGAGAAACTAGATCTCTACTTAGAAGAGTCTTTCTCTTGCTGCCCCAGAAGAAATTTCACTGCCCTAACTTCGCACTGCCCAAAGGAAACTTTGCTATACCCAGAATGTCCCAGAAGAAACTTCACACTTCTCTTTTGCTACTCCTTTGCTCTACTTCAAATTTATTTTGCCTTCTCTTCATGCCTTTATAGTCAAGATTAGATCGAAATGATTGTCCAAATTGTATGTCTCCAAATGAGGCCGAGTAGGGCTATTCATAGTCTTCTTTGCTTGACCTTTAGGCCGACTTGATAGCTGGAGTTTAGACCAACTTCATCTAGCAACTTCTTCATTGTTTGTAGGCAGACTTGAAGAGGTTTGGTGACAAGTTCTTGGAGGATACTTTACATAGACAATATTGACCTTTTTACAAAGTGTAACATGACTTCGTTTACATGACAGTGACTCTTTTATGATTAGATGAATAAACCCTAAAGACTCTCAATGAGAGTCTTGACTCAAAAATAAAATCCCTTGCTCATGAAACCCATGACGCAAGTCGATATAATAATTTTATTTTTCTTATTTACATCTCATTACATAAAATCATAATTACATGTCATTATGAAGACTGAACCTAGTTACACTTTTCAACACTCCCTCTTAACTAGGGAGGTATTCATAATGGTACCTTGGACTTTCTCAATATGAAGAATCTTTCATAAGAAGAATTCGGATTTGTAACTCATTTGTATAGCATCATACCAACCAACATTGTTATTTAGCAAGGTCTTGACTAACAACTCTATCTCTTCACAAGATCAAAGCACAATGCTGGCGAGACCAATGATTTATAGACATACTCATCATTATCTCTCTAGGAACATACCCCACTCGAGTTCACTCAGGATATGCTCCATACAAACTATTCTTTTCTTGGACTCCCCAGTCCCAAAAGAATATCGGTCCTAAAGAGATATAAGGAATGATGAGAAAGTGAGAATATGATTAAGACGAATGTCGCAAAGCCAAGGTCCAATAAATTGTTCCCTGGCAATGACGCCAAAAAATGTTCACTCAAATTGTATAGGCACCTCGACGACTTAGGTCGGGGGCTGTCACCCTGATCCCTAACCTCTCTATTCTAGCTGTCTCCCAACAACAGGCTATGGAAGGTAGACCCTATGGAAATGAGACCATGAAGGACAAGTTGGGAACCAACAAGTCTGATAGACACAGTTGAGTGGCCTAGCACTTGGTTAAATCTAGCAAGATTTTAAGGATTAGATTGAATTTATATATCTGAGACTAGCGCCTTATGGAGTCAACAGTCTTGCTTTATAAAATTGAGACCAAGTACTGGATGGCCAACCACTGCTTTGATGCTTTACTATCCTATATGAAATGCAATTCCTAATACCTATGTAAAATGCAAAGATCTTGGTTAATTTTAATTAGATGCATAATTTAGGTGTGACCTTCCCTTAACTATTTTGAAGTTGGGCTCCAAGGTAGGTTTTGGGAAGGAGGCCAACAGGAAGCAAGCAAAGGCTTGATTAACAATACCTCCTGTTAGGCTCCTATCACCCCGTGCCTCCAGTGCTGTAGAGATTGTGGCTTTGACGACTGCAAGGTCACTGTGTTGTCCATCGAAGAGTTGCCGAGGCCCCTCAAGCTAAATGAGAAGGGTTGTCCTAGAAATCTATCAACCAAACTTATGCTTGGAGGTAATCTATTAAATGCAACTAAACTTAGGATGCAATGCAAGGTGGATTGAGTGAATCTTAAGTTAATATTTGCTTAATGATTAAGTAATTAGGCTATAATCTTGAGTTAAGGAGACAAGTACTTGATAATGATATTCTCAAGACAGTCTTAACTGTAAGGAGAAAGTGCTAAATGATACGAGTGCCAATCAAGATACAAGATGTATGTTCTAAGAGAAAGATTGCCAATATGCCAAAGATTCACAATAACCATAAACTAATGATGGAAAAAGAGACAAGATTGCTTATCCACCAAGAACAATTATCCAATGACCCTTTTAGAAGATTTGCAATGTTCTTTAGATAATTAGAAACCCAACAAAATAATGCCAATTAGATTTCTCAATGCCAATGACCATTCAACTTAAGAGATGCTCAATTAAAACAAGAAGATTCACAAATCCCTAGATCTTAAAGCAACAATGTAAATTTATCATTCTATACGATGTATTAGCAATGAAACAAGAATGAGAGCTATGTTGTAAAGTGTAACTAGGTTCGGTCTTCATAATGACATGTAATTATGATTTTATGTAAGAGATGTAAAGAAGAAAAATAAAATTATTGTAATGCTTGCATCATGGGTTTCATGAGAAAGAGATTTTATTTTAGTATAGGCTCCCATTGAAAGCCCTTAGGAATTTTGTCATCTAGTCGTAGAATTATAAAGAGTAATTGTCATGTAATGAAGACATGTTACACATTGTAAAGAGTCACACTTGCCTATGTAAAGCCATCCTCCAAGATCTTGTCACTAGCCCTCTTCAAGTCGGCCTACAACGAAGGAAGAAGTCAAGTAATCATGTCGGCCCTCCTAGTAATCATGTCGGCCTAAAGGACATGAGCAAACTATTGAAGTCTCTAAATTTACTTAGTTAGAAACCCTCCATGCACTTTATTTGATTTATTCCTACCTACTTGTTATTTTCCTTAACAAGTTATTTACAATGTAAATAATAAAAATAAACACTAGTGCATGCTCAACATATTACAGATCAGAAACTAAAACAAACAGAAACAAACACACCATATGACACCATTATTTTTGGACTAATGTCCCCGAAAAAACCCAATGTGGGAAAATCGGTGCAGCTATCTGAGGGTTTTCTTATTAAGAAATATTAGAGTACAATCTATGTGTCGAAACTGGCCTACCCAACAGAGAATTTCCTTGGTAGTAATACCTCTCAGTTTCTGACAAATCTCTTGGCTGGAACCCCGAATAATCCTTCCGACAGCTACTCAGCACCAATCTGCCCCAGAAACCCCAGTGTCAGCCTCTCTCTGGACTGCGTCAGCCCCTCTCTGCCTCACGTTGGCCTTGCGTCATCTCGGATGGGTCTGCGTTAGCCTTAAGAGGCCTTGCGTCAGCCCTCTGGCCCTCTGCGTCAGCCGTTGGCCTCTTTGAGGTTCTGTGCAGCTCCCGGCTGCCTTTGCGTGGCCCTGGCTGGCTCTGCGTCACTCTCCCAGCTACTGCGTTGCTCTCCCGACACTATCTCTACCTCTCTATCTCTCTGTACTCAAATGTCCCTCAGCTACATCTCCCGATCACTAATTCTACCTCTCTTAGCAAACCCCGCTCTAGAGAATAGAATGACTGATCACTCTAGTGTATTCTCCAAGTGACCCTCAAGCCTCCTCTTATACTTTTCTCGTTGACAAATCAACGGTCGAGATTAAGTTCCTAATCGACGGCTAAGATTAGATCTGGCTTGATCCATGTCTTTTGGACCATTCTAACACAGTTTTATATTAATTCACATTATTAGTTTAATTTCCCTTAGTTTAGACTTAAGGACTCCATTAAAAATATTAATTATTTTAATATCTCCCAAACTGTTTAGAATCTTCCCAAACCCTTTCTGGGTATTGAAGATCTCATGTGCCGTGTCCACCAATTTTCATGGCTAGAGTACATCTGATGCTACCCCAAATCAACACTCCCTCTTAGCGAGGACTGTGCTCTAGCAATACTCCTCACTGAGTATCACCCTGATCATCTGGCATCGATCCCTGTGCTGATGTTAGGCTTGTTGCCCATCATCTGTGCTACTGCATCCTGTAATGCTACCCATGGCCCTGCCACTGCCACTGTTGCATCCGTATTGCAACTCCCTCTCATCCTGTTGCATCGTGCTGCCCATAGCACTATCACTGCTAATTGCTGCACTGCAACCCAGTTACTGAGAAGTAAGTAATTGATCTCCCAACTCTGACATCTTTGTCAGGCTAGAGACACCCTCGATGCTGAAACTCCCTCTGTCACTGATAACTGCTCCCTCTCTGACCTCAGCGCTGCGGCAACAACTCCCTGCATCTCGCACCGTTGGCACACCTCTCTGTGCCATCCTGCACTAGTGCAACACTCCCGTGCTTCTCGCATTGTTGCCTCACTGTCCTGGGAATCCTGCACTGTAGTTGATCCAGGTCCGGGTGTGAAGAAGGACCCTTCCAAGACCTTTTAATTTTGTGATGTGTTAAAATTGCTTTCTAAAAGAACATTAACAAATACATCTGCATGCGGAAAAGAAGAGGAACATAACAATCATCAACACATGAAAACATGATCGTTGATAACGGAGTTCGTCCAGGAGGGACTACGTCTCCGGGCCCGGTGTCAAGATGGTGTAGGCCACTGCATTAAATGCTGTCAATAATGGTGATGTACACAGAGATGATGTCTCGATCATACAAGGAAAAATGCCCTCACACAGGAGTGACTCTAAGAGATATCCCACAACTTGGAACTCTCAATCAAACTTTTATTAGCATGACACAAAAACATGCATGGTGCGCATCCTGCCAACATGGCACAAAAGGAATGTCAAAGAAAAACACATGCATGACGACATGTAATAAACAAGAGTATCCTTGCAACATACAATAAGGGATCTCAAAGCATAACATGAAGAGTAATGACAACAAGTATATCATATAGAAGATTCCGCATCAAATCAGCAAGGAATCATGACAACATGGAATAAATAAGATCCTGCCTCAGTATCAATCAAGGATCCGTGCAACATAATGTAAAAGAAGAAGTACATGAACAATAACCATATACCTCACACCACAAAGGGCACATGAAGAGGTGGATGTTCATATCCTTAACGAAACAATCCACCGTGAATGCATTGTTCACATTGTTGATGCGCAGGCACAGCCCGCTACCAATCTGTCACGGCCTCACTACGAATGGCCATATGAAGAAGCGGGGCATCTGAAACAGAAACTGTCACAATGTTGAACCATTGATCTCACAGCATCACTTAAAAAGAAGACTGTTCTGGACTTCTCTGCAATGTAGCTCTCGGGCTATCTGGTGTTTGCAGTGCTCTGGCTACATTACTGCAGCTTGGTGGCTCTGCCTAACCTTCTGGTTCTTTGGTTGCCTCCTTGCGCTGCCTCAATCATGATCTGTGGTACTCAGGCTCTGCAGCGCTCTGGCTAGCAAGCTTTCCAGCTTCTCTGAGTGAACGCGACAACGTCTAGCTACCTCTGGCTATTTGGTCCTTTCGTGCTGTGGCTCTCCATCGGGCGCAACCTCCTCATTGAGGTGATTTTGGCATTCAGCACAGGCTCTCGGGCTCTCTCTGGCCTTTTCTTCCTTTGGCACGCAGCCCCCTGGGCACTCTGCCTCCATCGTGTTTTATAACACGTTTGGGACAAGGCCACATACAAATCGGAGGTCTGTTGTTTAGGAATAGAATGTTGTTGAATGGAAAGTTCGACCGGTGTAACAAAACTACAATAATAGCCTTTTCTCTATTACAACAAACAATACACAGAAAACATTAAAAAACCCGAAAACTATAAAGTCGAACTTCAAATTTCATCCAATCGGGCTTATAAACCCATCGGGTCCACGCTATATTGCAATCGCATCACCCCTTGGTATCGGGATTATCGATCTCTCGATTGCTGATTCAATCGTGGCCATTGATCGGTTTCCGATTCGACAGCTGAGATCGCGTTGCATATCACTATTGCTTATCGCAATCGCTGCACACTGGGTTTCTGCCTTTGGCATCCACTGACGCCGATTGGTCAATCATTCCGATCGCCGATATCGGCAATCGCTAATCTCATTTGCTACACCCAGGGGTCCTGGTCCTCAGCGTTTGGGTTTCGCCGACCCAATCTGCCGATGCCGACATTCCATCGCCGATTTATAAGCGCCGATATCATCGATTGTATAACTTAGCTCTTCAACATCGCCGATTGCCTGCCCCTTGGGGGGTCCTAAAGGCCCGCCTTAAATTTTCCCTTTGCACTTCTTCCAATGTGATTTGCCTTATAAGGCTTTAAGTCCATTTTTATAAAAAAAACCCTCCTTTTTTTCAAAGGAACCAAGGCAACTCTTTTCACGATAACTTCATCATCCAGACTCGGATTGAAGTGTCGTTCGCGCCATTGGAACCAAGACGACGAGATCTATGCTTTGGTCCTGTGTCGACATCATTCTGATCACTTTGATTTTCAAGCATTCCCATGCCATTGTGTCTGAAGATCCACCTGGATCAGTAGCTCCCTCTGTCGCTCCATCTGCATCTGTCTCTACTGACATTTGCTAGTACTGCTACTCCTCTTCGGGGCTCCCGTAGCAAAGTCTAATCCAAGAGGCTAGGTATGTCGAGGATCCATCCCCTCATTGCCTGTAGTCCGCCTGACTATAGCGCGATGCCTCCCCACTTCCGCTCAAGTGGTGTGTGTGCACTCATGGCACAGTCATCGTCTGTCAAAACTTCTTTCTTTGTCCGTGCTGGCGCTGCCTTAGTCTCGGAAGACTCTCCCTTACTTTTCTTCCTTGGACACTGGGTCGCATAATGACCCAGCTCCCCACAATTGAAGCACTTGATCTTGGAGAGATCTTTTTTCTTCCGCTTCTCTTGCTTTCCCTGAGATGCTAGGGCCACATCTTCCTCTTGCTTGACTTGGATCCCCTTGCTGCTACTACCCATCTTCGACTGCTGTCTGATCTCTTCTTGGCGAAGAGTTGCCCACATCTCGTCCCAAGGTGGGAGAGTCCCTCTGCCTAGTGTACTCTGGACAAATACCTTCCAGTCTTTTGGGACAACATTTAAGGTTGTCCTCACCATCAGCTCTTGATTTGGTGTCACCTCTACAGCAGTCAACTGATCTCGGATCTCATTCAGTGCTCCGAGGAAGGTGTCAATCGGTTCTCCCTTCATTTGATACGACCTCAACTGATTCTCAAGCATCATTCTTCTCTACAAAGAAGTATGCTGGTACAGCTTCTTGAGAGCCTCCCACATCTCAAATGTCGTTTCCTTCTCGGCTATGTGTGGTACTACATGATCCTTGACTCTGTCAAGGATAATGCTCTTGGCCCTCGCCATCGATTCTTCGTACTTGTCATTATCATTGGGGTCGACTGGGATATCTATTACCTTTAAGGCGAAGTTCTTGACACTATTCCTATCAAGTACGGATAAGATTCTGGCCTTCTAGACTGCAAAGTTCGATGCTCTGTCTAGTTTATCCTGGTCTCTTACTCCGTGTAGTGCCATGATGCTCCTCTACTTCCCTCCTGGAAGTTCTCTATTCAACTCCTCTGAGTCTCTACTTCTCGTCTGGAAGTTCTCTTCTGGACTACCTCTGAGACTTGATTTCCGTCCTGGAAATCCTTCTGCCGCTATCGAGATGCCCCCTACTCTGATCGTCTTGTGCAACCACACCATTGATCCGAGTTCCTCAGCTAGAAATCCTCGGTTGCAACTCCTCTGGCCTTGCTTGTCAAGTAATGTTCTGACTACAGTACCTCACCAGCTCCACTTTGCAATATTCCCGCAGCGTTCTAAACCCCAACAAACTGAAGGTGAGAGCTCCTAGGCTCTGCGCAATCCCGGCACCAGCAACCTGGCCTCCTCAGCCAAGTGTGTTAGCCCTCCAGCTACTGCGTGGCTCTGCGTGAGGCTTCTTTTGCCTTCTTTAGCCTCTGCGTTGGCTCTCCCGACTCACCCTTGATGGCGTAGGCACTGCATCACCCCTCCTTGTTGCTGCTCCGCTAGAAACAACTTCTGTCACCTTGAGACAACTGTTTTCTACTGTTATTGCTCCGCTCGACTAATGTCCTTTAGTCCTCCTGTGATCTGCAAACGCGCTTTGATACCATGTTGAGGTTTCTAAGTTTACTTAGTTAGAAACCCTCCATGCACTTTATCTGATTTATTCCTACCTACTTGTTATTTTCCTTAACAAGTTATTTACAATGTAAATACTAAAAATAAACGCTAGTGCATTCTCAACATATTACAGATCAACAACTAAAAGAAACAGAAACAAACACACCATATGACACCATTATTTTTGGAGTAATTTCCCTAGAAAAACCCAATGTGGGAAAAGTGGTGCAGCGATCTGAGGGTTTTCTTATTAAGCAATATTAGAGTACAAACTGGGTGCCGAAATTGGCCTACCCAACAGAGAATTTGCTTGGCAGTAATACCTCTCAGTTTCTGACAAATCCCCTGGATGAATCCCCGGATAATCCTTCTGACGGCTACTCAGCACCAATCTGCCCCAAAAACCCTAGCGTCAGCCTCTCTTTGGACTGTCAGCCCCTCTCTGCCTCACGCTGGCACTGCGTCATCCCAGATGGGTCTGCATCAGCCTTAGGAGGCCCTTCGTCAGCAACGCTAGCCTCTTTGAGGCTCTATGTAGCTCCCGGCTACCTCTGCGTGGCCCTACGTGAGCCTTTGCTGGCTCGCGTCACTCTCCCCGACTACTGCGTTGCTCTCCCGACACTCTCTCTACCTCTCTGTGTCTTTGTACTCATGCCTCTCAGCTGCATCTCCTGATCACTAATTCTGTCTCTCTTAGCAAACCTTGCTCTAGAGAATAGAATGATTGATCACTCTAGTGTATTCTCCAAGTGACCAAGCCTCCTCTTATACTTTTCTCGTTGACAAATCAATGGCCGAGATTAAGTCCCTAATCGACGACTAAGATTAGATCTAGCTTTATGCATGTCTTTTGGACCATTCTAATACAGTTTTATATTAATTCACATTAATATTTTTAATTTCCCTAAGTTTCGACTTAGGGACTCAATTAAAAATATTAATTATTTTAATATCTCCAAACTGTTTAGAATCTACCCAAACCCTTTCTGGGAATTGGAGATCTCATGTGCGTTAACCTCTCCACCAATTTTCGTGGCTAGAGCACATCCGATGCTATCCTAAATCAACACAAACATGTATATATACAAGTACTCGACCTCACTTCAAAGCAAGCAATTCGGTCAAGAAAATCTACAAGGAAGTGCGAGAAACATATTAAAAGAAGTCTCTATCTCAGCGAAACAAGAAATAAGGAAAGCAAAGTTAGTTTTTGAACTGTTTTGGGTATTGTTGTCGCGCAGATTGACACGACAATGCTCAGACCGGGGGCTGTCACTGTGATCCCCGATCCCTCCGTTTAAGCCTGTCTCCAGCGGCTAAGGGGGGTAGACCTTGCGAGGTGATGGAGGCCAACTACTAAACAGTTGGGCTGGGAGACGAGATGCACGATTTAGATAAGCACTAAAATGATTCGATGAATTGAGCAGACCAGTGCCTTAAAAGATCTAAACGATTACTAGCAAGATGATATAAGAACATGAAGCACGGACAACAATCATCAGATGGAGAGAGCGATGCTTTAGATATCTAGAAAAACCACAACGCTCTTCAAATAACGATATCCAGCAAAACTAAGAGAAATAAATTTGCTTTAAACAACAGTGAAACCAGACATCTAATTTGCGTTCAGATCTCAGCGTGAAAGATATAGCATGAAAACAACTGAATCTGGCCCAAAATGATATTCCCACAAAAATTTTATATTTTTTTTCAAAATTATTTTATTAATTTTTATTTTTATATTTTTTTTTATTTTTTATTTAAACTTGAAAATCTAAATTTTGAAAAAAGTAAACTAAACCCTAAGATAAGGATTTTTGTATTTTGTTATTTTGTTTTTTGTTTTTTTTGTTTTGTTTTGTTTTGTTTTTTTTTGATTTTTTTTGGTTTTTTTGTTTATAATAAAAAAAATTAAAAAAAAAGAGAACTAGTTAAAATCTAAATAAAAATTTAAATAAAAAAAACTGAAAGTTAATCCCCTTTTTTATTTTATTTATTTTATATTCTATTTATTTATTTATTTTTTTTTATATAAAAATAAATTTTAAAAAAAATTTATTGAAAAAAAACAAAAAATCTAATTTGAAATCTAAACTAAACATATAAAACCTAAACTTAAATCTAAATCTAAACTATAGAAAAAATCAAAATCAAAATTAATATTTTTTATGGAATTTTTTATTTTATTAAATAAAATCAAATTCTCAAAAAAAAAATTAAAATCTAAATGGGCATAACGCATAATAAAATTAAAACAAAAACGTGACAAACCCTAACTAAACCGTAAACTTAATCAAGAAAATGAAATCGATTTTGCTATAAACCAATGTTTTAAAACTCCGACTTCGACTCCGACTCGGCCAAGGGTCGACTCCAACTCCGACTCCGACTCGGTATTGACTCGGCCGGCTCGATTTCAACGACTCGGTCGTTCTAAAAAATACATTAAATATTTATTTTTTATAAAAACACATAATTTTAAAGATTTTCATTCATGTTTCCAA